>JAOXJP010050157.1:9883-30323 GCA_025762735.1 Platanus orientalis
CCCTAATAGCCTCATTTACACTAAAAAGGAAAGAAGAAAAATAGAGAGAAGAGAACTTTAGGAATAAGGGAAAGATAAACCCCAAATTAGGCAATGTAACCTTGAGAAGCTTCCCTTCATGTAAGATTTGCTTGAGTTTTGGTATTTTCTCTTAGTTTTACTTAAAATTTCACAGTATTTAGTAGTTTACACCTTGTGTATTGTAGAGAAAGAAGAAAATCACAAAGAAAAAAATGTTTTGCTTGAAGATTTCTTTGGGATAAAGAAGTAGAAACAATTGGACTAGTAGTTATACAAAACTTACTCCATTTTTTGTATGTTTTAGGTTCTTAGAAGTTTTGTAATGGTAAAATCTAAATGATGTGAATGTTTTTTCATATGTTTTTTAAGCCCTTTGTAGGACCTTAGAAACCCCCAATTCTTGTGGTGATTTGTGATGAGATCTTGTCATATTATGCTAGGATCTTAGAAAATCCTCAATTTAATTTGTAAGAAAAAGTTATTTTACATCATATGGTAGCCAAAGCATCATATTTTAATTTAGCAATTGTTGTAATTCCTATTAAAGATATTTCTGTAATAGATATTGTAAAATGTATTGTTGTAATTCCTTTTAATGATGTTTCTATAATAGACATTGTAAAACATATTGTTGTAATTCTTTTTAATGAAATTTCCATAATAGATATTGTAAAATGTTTTTATAGTTTCCTTATTAGCTTAGGCCTATGCTAGCCTAGTTGTTGAGATTTGTTATAGACCTTACTTACCTTTTAAGTAAGGTCTCAAAGAGGTCATTAAGAGATTCAATGGGTCTTATAAAAGGCATTTAGGCCTTTGGACTTTCTATTTTTGACAAAGCCCATGTGTTGTTGCCAAATTAATAAAAGTTATATTATTCCTTTCTAATTTGTTTTTGGAAAACTTTATCAAGAAGATTGTGAGTGTGAGTATGGAAAAGGAGCAAGATGGGGTGAGCATTAATAGAGATTGCAATGGCTAGAAGAAAAGACGTTGGAATCCTCTTTATATAAGGGAAAAGCCCAACTCGCAAGGAGACAAAATAGTAAACAAGGTGATCCTTCACTACACAGAAAACCAAGACTTGAAACATCATTTCTTTTTGATTTTTCTACTGATTTAACGAGGTTTTAGACTATATTTCTTAAGGTTGGAATCAAATATATCGCCATGGATCATGCTTTTATTAAAGTCCAGACTTAGGAGCACAACGTCATTGAATAACAATGCCAGTGAAATCCTATATTTACCAGTCGCGAGGACTAGGGGTGGGCATGGACAAGTCTCGAGCCATGCCATGGTAGGCCTGAGGCTCAGCCTACTATGGTATATCACAGGATTGGGCCCAAAAATTATAGTCATATTAGGCTTGAGCCCAATCCAAGTTAATTTAGTGGGCCTGCTTAAAGCCTATCCGTAGAGAGCCCAGTGAGAATGTTATTGCATTTAAGTTGCTTTCCTTCACTCTTTGTGTTCTCTCCACCTTGTTATTTTCTGCAGCCTCATCAGAATTATAATTCAAAACTGCCCCATCAATGCTGACATTGCCATCCTCATTGTGTTCTTCCTCCTCTTCTCATGTTCTTCCATTAATTTCCTCTTCTCCTTATTTCCTTTAACCTTAGTCTAAACCTGACCACCTTTTGAACCAAAGAACCTAAATTATCACCTCTTGGTGTAGAAAACCTAACAACACCTTTGTTTGTTGTAGCTGAATTTTGTTGGAGAGTCGCTCTCATTTGAAAGAGAGTGGGTTGTGCATCAACAGTTTCAAAAATTACAAGAGGTCTCAACACTTTGGACTTGTTTATGAAGAGAAGTTACCATAACCCTAAAAACTTTCAAAACTGGTCAACTTGAAACCATTGCTAGTTGTGCTGCCATCATCAGTCATTGGCAGTAATCGGGTTGTCGAAAAATTATGAATTAGATATTGAATCTGAAATACCCATATGACCATGCAAGCTAAAACTGTTGAACTCACTCAACACTCCTCTGTTCATCAAAATAAACAGGTTTGGTGGTTCCTATGTAATGGCACAAACCTTAGGTCCCAACCCAAATTAAAACCATTCTCAAAAGGGTTGCTGCAAACAATGTTTAGGAGTGAAGAAAGTAAGATTTGGGAGGAAATAATGGTTGTACGATTGTCAATCTTTGTTCCTTTTCATTTTCCTCTCTGCTTAACTGTAGTGGCAATGAGATAGGTAGCCCGACAACAGTCTCTTTAAGATGACGGGGACAATAAATCATGAGAAAATTGGCATTTAAACTAACCTTAAATAAAAAAGAGAAGAAAAAACTAAGGTTTAAATGAAAGAATAAGATAATGATGATAGTTTCATGCAAAGATAGAAGAAAAACAATTACAAAGACACGAGTACCTTCCTTTTTATTGTTAATAACATTTGTAAGCAAGGATCATTTAAGTTCAGGCCGATTGAAATTTGGAATGCTATAAATAAGAAATACATAGTTGAAAATACATGAACTAAAAAGTACATTACATCTAAGTTTTTGTACTAAAAAATGGTATAAGGTACATTAATAATATCTCAAATAGATGAATTTCAACTTATGGTCAATGACTTAGCTTGTAGGGAATAAACTTACTCGAATGTTTTGTCGTTGTGGCACTTATAAACAAACTACCCCCTCTTGGAAAGAATACACTAATAGCTTGAGGCAAAAGATGGATAATCATAGTCTAAGGAGTTAATTGTAAGTGTTCACATCAAACAAACAAATTGATAACAAACTAGGGAAGACAATGTTATAAAGGCTCAAACCAATGCCCAAATTATTCTTAATGATGAAAAAAAAAAAGAGCTGAAAAACCTAAGAAAATTTTCAAGAAAAATGAAAATAAATTTCAAAAAACAAAAGAAAAAACCTATTGTGAGCGCCCCTGAAGGGGTCGTGACAACGTCGTCCTGCCTTGCGCGCATGGCATGCATAAGTGGGGTGAAAGGGGGGTCATCCTAATGCGTATGGGATGTCGTGTATGATTTTATGTGGGTTTGGAGTCACCACCAATCAATGAGGTGCGACTAAACACCTCTTCGGGTACTCCCTATGTAATACCCTACAATGTTTTAAAATGATAAAAATGTAATTTGTCCTTATAAGGGTAAAATTTTCATTTCACTTGTTTTTAAACAAACCATAGAATGATTTAGGAACCCTTTGGACCAAGTTAGAAGTGTAGAACCTAAGTTTGACATTGAACCTGTCAAGTTTGAAGGTTGTCCTAATAGCTTATTTAGGGTGACTTCATGGGCACATCAACACCAATCCTAAGTGAATTAGAGTACAAGCCATAAACGATTAGAAAGCTCTTGGGATTTACTTTCCAACACATTAAATGATTTACAAAAAAGAGTTTTCTAGAGCAAGTTATGCCCATTTTACCGAAGGGTGTCTGAGATAGGAATTCTAAAAACCCTGACTCATGTCATAACTGATCAGGAGAAGGGGCATGTCCCTTTGGACATTCCCTGACTAATCACCAAACCCTTGATCGGTCAGGCCTGGGAAAGTTAAAAGAATGTGCGGGAATGAACCCCTAATGACGTGGTTTGCTTATATTTGACCCTCACACGTCTGAGATCTTGTTTGTGACAATTTATTACCCCTTTTAGACCTCATATAGATCTATTATACCTCTTAGAACATAGAAAAGAAGAGAGAGAATTGAGAGATTTGGGAAGGAAGGAGGGTAAACTCTTCCCCAATTTAGTAAGTTTAACCCATCTTAGAAATTTTTGCTTGAATAGGTAATTTTTTTCCATAAACTACTTAGTTTCATTTATTTGATGTTAGATCTATACTAATTTTTATAGAGGAAGTGAATTTGAGTAATTAAAGAAAAGAAACTTGGACAAGAAATAATGATTTAGAGAGATAGTAAGCAATCTTGCTTACTATGGGTTTTATGATGCATATTTCCTTTGGAACTCTTAGATCTCTGTGTTTTGGTATTACAACTCTTTAAAATCTCTGGAAACTATGTGTGACCTTTAGATTTAAGCTTCTTGAGTAAGTAATCTTACTTCATATACTTGATATGATTAATCCTCTCTTTGAATCTTTGAATTCTTGTGGTTTTATCATTGAATCTTCTAAAAATATGTGAAAATCTATGCTCTAAGCCATTGAACATCGTAAATCCTACAATCTAAGCTTCTTTTGTAAGTAAATATTTCTTACTATGGGTGATATGATGCATGCTCCTCATTGATCTTTAGAGTTTGCTATTTGACTCTTTTGGAATCTCTAGAATGGTTGGAAATCTTGGTTTAACTCTTTGAACCTTGGATTTAAGCCTCTTTGGTAAGTAAATCTTGCTTACCATGATGATGTGATGCATTTTTCTTTTAGATTTTCTTAGATCCTTGAGATTATTGGAAATCTTTAAATTCAATACATTGAAGCTAGATCCATTAATCCTTGCTTGTTTAGTAAGTATTGTTCCTCTTTATGCTTGGTATAAGACATTTCTTATTGGAATCTCTAAAAATTCTGTAGATTTATGTTTTGAGCCATTGGATTTTGTTTGATCTTTAGATCTACACCTAATTTGTGAAAGATTATTGTTCTTAAACATTGTGTGGATTGATTTCCTTCATAAAATCTTTTAGAACATGTGAAATCTGAATTTTCTCATGTGAATTTTTGAAAATCTGTGTGAAGTTGTGAATCCTTCAAGATCTACTCTATAGCAATCAATTTGAAAGACAATATTGCCTTACCCTTTGTTTAGAATATTAGAAGTGATATTTGGACGATCTTTACGATTAAATTCATTGGGAGATCATTTGAACTTCTAAATTTCTGCAAATTTGTATTGAACTCATTGATTCTATTGAACTTTATGCTTCTCATGTGATTATGTGAACTATCGAATCCTATTACATGTTTTGAATAATTGATTGTATGTAAAATCTTAGTGAATCATTGTGATTCTAGACTTATGAATATCAAATCATGTGCTAATATTGAACCTAAGTGAATTATATGCATTTGAAATAATTGAATCATGAAAATGCTATGCCTATGTTCCTTTTATGGATTATAGAAAATATTCTGATTATTAAAACTATGTGAACCTTTGAACCTATTGATGTGAACTATATTGGATTTCGAAACTTAGACCCATTTTGGGCCTTGTCACAGTGCTAAATGGGGCTTTTAACAATCTGGGCCTTTCCAAAAATCTGTTAATTATTTGAGCCTTAACACCGGGCTAAGTGTATCCTCTAAATTTTTGGGCCTTGTCACAGGGCTAAATGTGGTCGTTAATGATCTAGGCCTTGACACCGGGCTAAATGTGTTCTCAAACTTTTTGGACTTTATCATAGGGATAAATGTGGCCGTTAACGATCTAAGCTTTGACACCTGGCTAAGTGTGTCCTTTTGACTCTTTGGACATTGACATTGGACTAAGTGTGCCATTTGACTTTTAGGCCTTTTCTGGGGCTAAATAGAAACTCAGGACCCTACCCATTAGGTTAACTAGAGCATATGAATACTTATTTGAACCTTTGAACATTAAACATTGGACCTTCCGAACTTTGAATCTTAAACACTTTGAATTATTGGACTTTGAACACTTCAAATCATCGAAATCCAAATACTTTGAATATCAAGCTTTGAACCCCTTCGAATAATTAAATATTAGATCTTTGAACTCACATATGACATCGAACTATTGACTTTGATCTCTATATTGAATAGTTAGTTTGGACACCGATTTTTATCTGTTAGGTAGTATAAAACTCTGAATTGTGAACTTGGAACTCTTTATTGAACTTAGAACTGGTATTAAATCTTCAATTTTAGTTTGATATTTGATTATTGTTCAGTTTGAGCTAGCATGATTATCTTTAGTATCTTGACCTCTGTTTAGTTCTGTATTGGCCTATAGATATGCTAGTACTCAGGTTTAAGCTTTGTTTAATATTATCTATAGTCAGTTAAATTGTTTACAGGTTGGGATTAACCCATTCATTTTATTTTTCAGACTGACTATACTTGTAGGGCCTCTATCCTAAAGGCTTGCCGCAACAATACCAATTTATTTTTCTTTATTTGTAGTTAAGATAAGGTCATCTTGGAACCATTTATATTGTATTAACATTATTGGATATGTTTATACTTTCGTTTTGTTTGTGGTTTGGGTGAAAGGGCACCCTAGTGATGTAGACAATGGATTTCTATCATATCATTGTACATTGAAGTTTATAGTATTAATTTTGCTTCAAATTATTGTTTATTGGACTATTTTGATTTATGTGACTTTGATTTACGTTTTTACAATTATTGAACACTGATTATGGATCATACTAAAGATTAATAAAAATGACTTAAGTAATTTGGAACTGTGAATTAGTGGACTATTAGACTTTAGGTATATTGGGCCATGTTTGGGCTATCCTAATTATTGGATTGTGAAAGTAGCAATCAAAATCTGAGGCTCATACGGATCCCATATTTGAGTTCGGGTTCAGGGGCTTTACACCCTAGAAGAGCCCCTAAAAACATCTAGGCACAATCTAACCATAGTATAGAGGTGGATTTAGTGGTTTTGGGGGGCACATTACTTGAGTGACATGAAATCGAGGGATCAAAGCCCTTCATATGATGCCATTGAATAGCACTCGGATCTCCCTAAGGAGAGCATCATATTCCTTTTATGCTTCCATAAGCTAAGGTTTGGGCGTGTGATAGAGTTCTAAAATTCCCTTCGATTTCACCAATTAGCAGATGCTAACAAGTGAACCATAAATGAAAGAAGAAAATCCCTATGCACATTCCATGGTATTTTCACTATTTTTGGCTATCTTGAGCTGTATAAACATTACGGATTCCTAATTCTCTCACTCAACTCAATTCTTAACAAACCACCGATATGGCCAATACACATTGCACATATTAGAATTTTAGGGATTTTGGGACCCATTCGCATAATTTTTGAAATTATGCAAGAAAACTAAAGCCCATAAAAGGGGGAGTTTGTGAAACTGAAGGCAAGGCCACCTAAGGGTGGGCGGTCCTTTGAAGGATTGCGGGTCACCCCTAGCCCGGTGGTCCTCTAGAGGACCATACTCAAGGCCTCTAGGGGCCTGCGGTCCTCTAGAAAGAATCCTAATCCCTAATTAACCTAAATTTACATGACCTAACATGGTGTTCTTTATAAAAATTTAAATGAGATAGATACTCATAATGGGGGATTATAAGTCTCTTTATCCTTTGTTCCAATCCTTTGTTATTTCCTTATTCCCTACTCATCTTTACTTAGATCTCCTTTCATTAGGGATTTTCTAAAGTTGAAGGTTTCTCCTTTGAACTTAGTAGAAGAATCTTCAAAGTTGGAGGAGATTTCTTTAAAGCTAATAGAAGTTTCTTCAAAGATAGTAAAATTCTCTAAATTTAGTTGACAATTTTCTTAATTTGCTCCAATTGAATCTTCATTTCTAAATTTGGAGTTTTCATTTACCCTTCCTTTTATATTCCTTAAGTAGATGAGTTAAGGCTTGATGGTATATTTGGTGATTTGACATTGTGTTATAGTTGTAAACAAGTAAAGGGATTTACTTGGAAAATTATAATTCTTATTCAAGGGTATGTGAGGAAAACCAAGAGAAAGAGTATGCCAAGATATTCTTTTATACTATGAGATGTTTGGATCTTGCTTAAAACTCTCCCCAATATTGAGTTTTTATGAAAAAAAGTGTTATTCTCAAGTACATATTTGGATAAAGCTTATTTTATCTAGAAAGATACATTTTTTTTTCTAAAACTAGTTATTGGCTCAATGTTTTCAATGAACTTGCTGGGATCAACCATAGCATTGGCTGGAGTCTCCTAGTGGGTCCCATTTCTTGTTTTAACTCTTCTAAACCCTAAGAATTTAAGGATTGAGCTGGGAAAATATATGATCATTGTTAGACCAAATCATGGTGTTAACACCTACTTTAATCCTAAATGTTTTGTTTGTGCCAAGATGGGGCATAGGACAACAGTCTGCAGACATAGACAGAGTAAGAATAAGCCAACAAAGGGTAACGCTAACTTGACGGAAGTAGATGACATCATGAATTATGACAAATAACTCAAAGACTATGTGATCGTTACTAAAGCCTCAAAGCACATCTATAGTGACAAAAGTGTGTTTACTCCTACACATAAGTAGGAGAAGGAGAGGTCCTTTATCTTGGAGATTCTAGAACCTCACCTGTTGCTAGCAAAAGAACAATGCGACTAAAACTGATTTATAGAAAAGTTTTAACCTTGAATGACGTACTTCATGTCAAAGAAATTAGACGTAATCTTGTGTCTAGGGGTCATTTAGGCAAAACTAGGATAAAACTTGTAATTGAGTCATAGTTCTTATCAAGAACAATGTATTTCTTGGAAAAAGATATTATTGTTCTAGTTTGTATGCATTCAATGTTTCTAAAATCATGAATGGACCTAGCTCCTCTTCATTTTACATGGCAAACTCAATTGACTTATGGCATGGTAGATTAGGTCATATAAATGAATCATATTTAACGAAATTAATACAAGTAGGATTAATATCATTTTTAAATAATAATGAATTATAGAAATACAAAATTTGTGTGGAATTGAAATTTACAAAGAAAACACATAAAACAATAGCGAAAAACTTAAAATTTAGATTTAATTCATAGTGAATTAGGGTATCCTAATATAACTATGACTGGAGGAGGAAAATATTAGTATATAAAATATTACTTGTAAATGACCACTATAAATATACAAAGCTTTATCATTTATGAATAAAAGAAGGAAAAAAAAATGCTTTTAGAAAATATAAAGTTGATGTAGAAAATCAACTAGAAAGAAAAATCAAAAAATTAAGAACCGACATAGGAGGTGAGTATGATTCACTTTTACTAAAGGAGTACTGTGAAAGTCATGGAATCATCCATGAAACCACAGCTCCCTAAACACTCAAGTCTAATGGAATTGTGTAAAGAAAAAACCATTTCTTAAAGAAAATGGTGAATTCACTCTTGGTAAGTTTAGTGTTATACTTGAACATGTACGGGAAGGCAATACTAACTGCTTGTCATGTACAAAATATTCTCACATAGAAAAACTGGGAAAAATCCATATGACTTATGGAAGGGACACACACCCAACCTTAAATACTAAAGAGTTTGGGGATGTCTAGCCAGTGTAGGACTACTTGAACCTAAGAAAAGAAAGTTAGGTTCAAAGATGTCTAATTGTGTATTTATAGGGTATGCATACATTAGCATTGTATGTAGATTTTTAGTCTTACGATTGGAAAACAATATATTATAACCTAATACAATCATAGAGACCAATAATGCTGAGTTCTTTGAAGATTTATTCCCATGAAAGCTACGGTATATAGTACTTTAAAAGACAAAAATAAAGAAAATGAAATGTTCAAACATAAATCTGAATCTAAGCTCAGGAGAAATAAACAAATGAGAAAACCAGTTCAACTAGGAGTTGATTACTTCATCTATTTAGTGGGTAATGATAAAAAAACTTACAAAGAAGTTATAATGTCTTCATATGCTATTTTTTGAAAGATGCCATAGATAATGAGTTAGAATCCATTATGGCGAATCACACATAAAAATTAGTAACACTCTAAGGAACTAAATCCATTAATTGTAAATGGGTATTTAGAAAGAAACATAAAATCAATTGAACAATTGACAAATTTAAAGCTACATTAGTAGCCTTAAGATGTGAACAGGAAGAAGGTGCCAATTACTTGGATATATATGCTCTAGTAGAAAGAAGAAGTACTATTAGAGTATTGTTTGTTATAGCGGCAATTCAGGAGATAATTATACATCAAATGAATGTAAAAACAACATTCCTAAATGGAGATTTAGAAGAATAAATATATATGAAGCAATCCAAGGGAATGAGTACTAGGACAATAAAACAAGTTGCGTAAACTAGTCAAGTCCTTGTATGGATTGAAGCAAGTACCAAAGCAATGACACAAAAAAAATTATATTAATGTACTTGTATCTAATGGATACATAGTAAATGAATATGATATGGGCGTATATAGTAAATTCTATAAGGAATCTAGAGTCATCATCTATCTTTATATAAATGATATGTTGATATATGGGACAAATTTAGAAGTAGTTAAAACTACGAAGAAATTTTTGTCTTCCAAGTTTGATATAAAAGAATTAGGAAGGCAAATATGATATTAGGAATTAAAATCTTAAAAACCTCAAAAGGATTGATATTGAATCAATCTCACTATATAAATAAGATACTTGAGAATTTGGACACTTGAATTGTAGTCCAGTGTCTACACCATATGACTCTAGTATAGACTTAAAAAAGTATTGGTGGGCTAGTGGTTAAAATTGAATATGCTAAAGCAATATGAAGTTTTAATTATTTGTCAAACTACACTCTTCTTAACATAGCATGTGTTGTTGTTAGATTAAATAGATATCCTCACAACCCTAATCAGAACCATTGGTTTGTAGTTGTTAGATTTTTTAAATATATAAATGATACATCTAATTATAGCTTGTGTTACAGTAGTTTACTTGTAATGTTTGAAGGCTATTGTGATGCGAATTGGATATCGGCTACTCTTGCTATCAAATCCACGAGTAGATATGTGTTTACACTCAATGGTAGTGCAATCTCTTGTAAATCTACCAACCAGACTTATAAAGTCCATTCAACAATGGAGGATGAGTTTATCACCTTAGAGAAGATAGGAACAAAAGTTGAGTGGTTAAGAAACCTATTGGCATACATTTCATTATGGACTAAACCAGTCCAATCAGTGTATATGCATTTAGATAACTAGACAACTATTGCTAGAGCCAAAAATTGTACGTATAATAAAATGTGAAGATTATTGAATAATAGTTTAATATCACTAAATTTTGTAAGGTCATAAGAAAACTTGGTTGATCTTTTGACAATGACACTAACTAGGAAGTTAGTGATGGATACATCGAAGGGGATGAGATTGATAACCTAATCGTGGGTTGTATGTGATGGTAACCCAATCTATGTGATTGAAGAATCAATGAAGTAGGTTCAAATGGATAATAACAAGTTGTAGGATAACTTGAATATTATTGTTATAAGAGCTTTTCCTCTATATCCCATTTTATGGTGTGAATGTAAAACTACAATATGGATGAGGTTGAGTTTGGTACTATTATTGAATTCATAGCTCTTAAGGGTGGTGTGATTAATTGCAGTATACACTTGATTAATTCACCTATATGAGTGTGGAAGTGGGGTCACTTCATATGAGATTTGGGTAAGTTCTCTATAGGGCTCATAAAAACTAGGGTAGGTGTAAGGCAAAAAAATGTCACACCATTGAAAATTGCGATATATGTGAGAATTTGTTGTGGGTAGCATGTTCAATTGGTTTACACAAATGATGAATGGTTCACAAGAGTTTACTCTTTCCGACTTTAGTAAACCCTAGCTTATATATCTTAAATGTCGTTTTAAAGTCTAAAAGACACTGGTATCACTACAATCAATAGTCATTGGTTCCAACCATTGGTTCTAACCAAAATTATCATAATTTTTAATTTGTTTAATATTTTGAATTTGTTTAATAAATGTTGTATCTAACAGATCAATGGTTAGATTCAAAATATTGAATCTCGTTAACCCCATTCATTTAAGGTATTTACATTGTTGGATGTGGTGTGCATATAAATATGGTAGCCATAGCATCATATCTTAATTTAGCAATTGTTGTAATTTCTTTTATTGATATTGTAAAACGTATTGTTGTGATTCCTTTTAAGGATATTTCCATAATAGATATTGTAAAACACTTTTATAGTTTCCTTATTTTCTCAAGCATGCGTTGGCCTAGTTGTTGAGATCCATTAGAGACCTTGTAAGATCTCCAAGGGGTCATTAAGAGATGCAATGGGTCTTATTGAAGGCATATAAGCCGTTCGACTCTCTATTTAATGAAAGCCCATATGCCATTGCCAGGTTTATACTGCTTCATGTCAGATTGTTTAATATGTTTAGTTGTTATCGCACAAATCGCATGCTGTTTTCTGAATCGAGTTTATATCAGATTTCTTATTGTCTGGTTGCACATATAACCACTCATATAGCATGGTAAGCCAAGCTATACATCTCAGGCTCATGATGAACCAAAACTCGTTCTTGTCCAACCAGCCTGAGCTGAGCTGGGCAGAGCTCAGCTTAGTTCAGCTCGTTGACACCCCATTGGCCATTTTTCACATCATGCACTCATACTTTTACCTACTACCCAACAAGGGATCAAAGGTCCCTAATCATTTATCGGGTCCCAATGAATGAACCCGGACCTACTAATCATGGGCGTCTTGGCAGAAGTCTGGAGGTCTATGGAAGAAGAATAGTTTAAAAGCTTTTTTTTTTCTTTTGTAAAGAATGGTTAAATAACAAATTAGGTAACAACTTTAATCTAAAACACCACAATTCCTTAATAAATTATAATTAATTTCACACTAAAACCTTACTTTATCTATAAGCCATTGGGTATCCAAAGGTAACTAAATTGGTCCTGAACCCTAAACGGTTCTTAATATGTGATTCCGATCATGACCGATGAATGGTAGGTTAGTAGGAGGATCTAAGACTAAGATGAATGCTATCTATTTGATGATGTAAATCGCACCAACGACAGACTTAACTACCTATCGGTATTGTTGTAGAGTTGGACCCGAGTAGGGATGTGGACTAGCCCGATTTACAGGGAACAATATCCTCTGTGCTAGCTGACAAGTGGAGTTGTATCCTCCGTGATGCCTAGTGGTGAGCCACAGGTGAGCCAAGACACAAAGGGGGATGGGGCCCATACACTTTTTGCAGGGCCCCACACTCCTTTGTGTCTCGGCTCACCTGTGGCTCACCACTGGGCGTCACAGAGGATACAAGTCCGTGACAAGTATACCAAAACACAAGGAGGGTGGCGCCATACACTTTGGAGGGGCGGGCACATCAGCGCCAAAAAGAGCCGGGCACGGCAGAGGTTAGTGTTCTTAAGAGAGGTGGACACAATCCTTTGTTCACTTTTTGGTGTCCACCCCCCTTGTGTCTTGGTATACTGTGCCATGAGTTCACATCATCTCTAGTCTGAATGGAAGGGCACCACTCTAGTCTTTGCTCATGATGTCTGACAAAGGGTGTATTAATAAATACATAGATACTTATTCATTATGTATTAATATATTTGTATTATATTTTAAGATTCAAAATGAATCATATGTATTATGGGATGTTTAGTTGTGTGGACCAAATATGCCCACGCAATTCACTTAAGCCCATGTGTGTGTTAAAAGAATTTGGAGGGAATTTTGAATGAAATGTTTTATTTAAAATTTTAGTGATTCCTTTCAAAATAAAGTACAATCTAACTTCTAAAGGCTTTTGTCTTGAAAGTTTAGTCTCACATTGGAAGTGGAGAGCTTCCAAACTCCACCTTATAAATAAATGCAAGAACTTAAGGGGTAATGGGGTTGAAGAGGTGATGGGAGGTTGGAGTTGTTTGTTTGCATCACGCGAGCGTGCACCGAACTGATCCGAGCCCGGTCGGGCGTGGGTATGGGTAACATGAATCAATTATTTTATTTTAATAAAAATATTTATTTTAAATAATTAATTGATTTTAATTGGTTTCTTATTTAGTTGTTATAACATATGATAATATAGTATTAATGCGTCATTGATATATTCTATAATCAAGTGAATTTATGGTGATTAATTACGCATTTAATATTTTTCAAAAGAGCCTAGCTCTTCATTAAAAATATGGGTGTAAGTAATCATCGTCTTCTATTATAGAAGACGAGGAGAAGGGAGAAGAACACATTGAATAAATATTCCATGCGAACTAGTCTTCTTCTTCTTAAACCACTATTGTTTTCTTTTTGGTTCATGTTGATTTTCATATATATTACTCCATTGGCATTGGAGGTGAATTTGAGCTGTTCAAAGTGAGTCTTTGTTAACTTGTACGAGATCTACGATAGATGTTGGTGTTCTTAGAAGTGATCGTCGATTAAGCCTGTTGTACCTGTGATAGGCCGGTGGATATCACTTTAAGGACAACGTTCTATACGTGCTTAATCACCAACCGATAAATTATTTCTAACTCGTTTAATTTGCAGATAATTATTTTATACACTGTTGGACTACATTTTTTGCCCAAATACATACCAGAGAATTTGTGAATTAATATGCATAGTTTATTGTTGGTTGATTATACGTACCTGCACTTCAAAATATTCTTATTTGTTACTGTTGAGAAAACCTATCATCATATACTTCTGTCAGATATTGAATTATATAACTACTTGAAGAACTACAGTTCAGTAATCAATTGTTACTACAAACATAGATACTGTTTACAATACCCTCAATTGACCATTGTGTATTGAGTCAAACACCCTTTGTCAGGCCACATGTCATGCACTGATTGGTAATGGAATGGTACCTGTCCATTCAGATTAGAGATGGTTTCAAAATCCTGTGCCACCCAGTACAAAGAATATGGTTCCGCTTTAGAGCTTGTTGATGAAAGGGGTGTAGAGGATTAAGCTTGTTTGTCATTGCATCACAAGCCATAGTTTTGAAAATCAGATCGAATATGCAGTCGATCCGATTAAACCAGCACCAAATATCTATATGGTTTTCTATAGCTTCAAAACTCAACTCTACCAAAAATAATACATCCTAACTGGCTGATTTTTGAAACTCATTCAGTTTTCTATGAGCCACCAGGTTAATACGAATATATAGGATTTAAAATATAAGGAAAAAAGTGTTTACAACATGATTTTGAAAACACTAGGTATATCAAACTCCCTTAAACCTTCTGTCAAACTTTCCCTCCTATGTTTTCATTCTCTCAAGCACGCTAAATATTTAAAAACCTAGTTTCGGACTAGCCATCCTACCAAATTAATAAAGCTTTTCCTAGTAGATGGTAAGAGATTACTTAGGCAAACTTTTGTTAATTTGGACTATCTATCCTACCAAAATTAACAGAACTTTAAGTTGTTGGAAACGGTTCTGGTTTAGGACTGCTGTGCCCAGATTTTATTGTACACATAATTCAAATATGTTTGTTTGGGTATATTTGAGCCAAAATAAAAGTGGGACCCGCAAGTCGTTTGAGGTGGGTCCACATGGATTCGTATTCAGCTCAATGAGGAGAATAACACCGTATGATTGGATGCTCAAAACCATTAATGGGTGAATGAGAAATTGTCTCTAAAGGTGCCTAATTGAACATTGGTAAAATTGGTAAAAGGGTGTGAAACTTGATTAATCCCACATGGATTAGCCCATGAAACTTTGTGTGTTCATATACACTTATGTTGGACATAAGTTTGGGCCTCAAAGGGCACTGCTATTTTGTGGATGGGGGAGGACCTAACTAACATAGGTTAGGCCCATATAAACACACACACACCAAACCAAACTAGGTTGGGTTAATAAGAAAAAAATAGTATTTTTTATTAATTATTATTTTTCCTTTCTCCTAGAAACTGTTGAATATTGTGGGGGGTGTGTTTATTTGTACAATTTTACAATTTTCCCTTCACGATGTTTGGACCGAATAGTCACAAATGTGGCTATTAAATCACCCATTTTAAACAATGTATGTTTTGTATGGGCATGAAGATGGCTATTAAATAAACCCTTTTAACACATGCATGTTCCGTACGGACAATTAGGTGACTACTAAATTGCAACTTTATGCATTCGTGTCTGTTTGAACACCATAAGGTGTGACCCTATGCCTATTCCGAATAGACATGAACAAGTCTATAAATAAATCGTTCCTCCTTCATTTCAAAGATTTAAAATCTGATTTTAAGCATCATAGAGGGTGTTTAAAATTAGGCATACAAAAAACATTATAGTGTGCTGTAAGAGAGAAAGAGTACAACACAAGTTTGATTCTCCAGACACACAGATTGCAGTGCTTCTTCTATGTGTAGTAGATCATTGTATCCTAGGAGGCAGACATTTGAAGAGTTCGTAAGCACCACTGTGAGAGGTGAAATCTTTCTTAAGGACATAGAGTCAAACACTAGGCTTGATCAATTTTGGGTCTAAATTTGTCAATTTGTCAAGTCAAGTAAGTGGTTCTTTTCATTTTATTTTCAAGTCTTTTAAATCATATGAAATAAATACTTGTTGTTTACAAATAGGTAGATATCATTCTTTATACTTAGAATATAGATACAATAACTTTAAGGTACCTACTTTTTCATTTAAACACTATTTTTGTGGTTTTAACCCTATACACCTCTCTTTTTTGGTACCTACTTCACTTTAAAAAAAAAAAATTAATCCTATATACCCCAGTCTTTAAGTGTGGGAATACGAGGGAATAGACAAATTTGGGAACAAAACATTTACTCCCCTTGAGCTCAGGAATTTTTACATACAGAGTTTATTTACAGTTTCTTATGAAACCCCAAGAATTTGGTGCAAGCAATTATGTATGGACAACGTTGCTCCTATTTAAATAGCAAACCAAACATCAAGAACAACTAATCTCTCTCTCTCCACAAAGTTTATATATTTCTTATTACTTTGATTAATTAGTTTATTTGGTTTCAACCAATTGAATTTAACTTATCTTTATCATATCAAAGAGTATTTATAGTCTCTAATTTTCTCCCATTTGTTAATAATCTTGTATAAAGTCAAATTACCTTTTTTTTTTTTTTAAATGATATTCTTCCCTTTAATTTTTAAAATTAATGTTGAAAAACTATTTATAGGTTTAATATGTGGGAACTAAAATGAAGATTGCTAAACTTTTACCAAAAACAATGAAGATTGCTAATCATTATCGAGACATAAGTGATTATCATTCAAAGTTATTTATGCTTTTGGTTTTTTTTTCCTAATCGATTCTGCCTTTGGGTTGTGATCACTTGTTTTGATGCTCATGTTTTATACATATAGTGATTATCAACAGTGGGATTTGCATGACAAAGAGGATCATCTTGGTGACAAAGGAAAGAAAATGAAAAAGATAGTTTAAGGCTTTACAATATGGGTTTGAATCATCTCCACTTAGACATGAGAGATATCATGACAATCAAATCCATCACGCATGCTTGACAAAGGGTGTCTCAGTATATAAACAGGAGTAAAGAGGTGAGTATTTTAGGAAATGTACAACATTAAAATACTTGTGTATTTATCAAGCTACCATTTGTTAGGATTTGTTTTGGTTAAACTGTCTCTTCAAACAAAAGAAAGAAAAAGGGAATCTCCAAGAAGAAAAAGCTTAGTGATGAAAAGATTATTAATTTCTCCTTTTATAGACTCATGAGAAAGAGAGTGAATTGTGAGGGCAATAGAGCAAGGGAGTCAGTCCTGCAGAGAGGAAAGGAGATCGAGTTAACTAGGAGATTACTAGAGTTGAGCTCTGAAGGAGGAAGAGCCATCAAACCCTCATCATAATTTTCCTCCTCTATCATCTCCTTTACTCTTCCTATCATACATTGAAATTCTAGAACTCCACTCTCTTCCTTGAGAAGATCAAGCTTGAGGTCTTGAATCTGTTGCCCTCTTGGACTGGCTCTCTCCTCTGAGAGAGGTTGTCTTGTTCCAAAGAAAAGCATATTCTTGAGGCTTAGAAATCTCTTCATGAGAAATATTGATCTCTTGAAAGAGAGATGCTTTGTTGAAACTTCTTTTACAAAGTTGTTAAGCTATCCAAATTTTTTGATAGAATCTAAAAAAAGAGGTTCATCAAAACTATCTTTAACAGACCCCTATGATTTGAGTAATGGTGAGGTTCATTCGTCTCTACTAGAGAGTGCAACTCTATTGAGAGATAAGGGTTCTATTTGAGCGAGATTGTATCCTGAAGGTAGCTGGGAGGCCTCGAATATCTTCAAGAAACGTCAAGACGACTACCTCTTTGTCTCAGATGAATCAGTTAACATAGTACTAAGATTGAGAAAAGAATTTTTGTGAATTGTTTTCGCGATTTAATAGGTGCACCACAAATGATCAAGTACCACGATGAATAGTGCACTACAAGTATTTAAGCACCCTAATCAACTATTCACCATGAGTGATTAAGTTTTCCGATCATGTACCGCGATCCTTCCATCACCGTGAGTTATCCGCGAGCAATACAACATCACAATCTACCATGCACCACGATTGATCCAACACTGTGATCAACCAATCATTATGATCAAATAGTGTACCACAACTACTCATCTTCCTTGTGATATTGACTCCATTTTCCACTGAAAATCAACACCTCTCTTTCAATAGAATTTAGAAAGGGACAACTAAATATAGCTAGAGTTTGTACTCTAAAAAAGAGGGGTTTATGAATTCTAAACAGTCAATTAACATCAAAATCACTAAATTACAATAGATGAAATTTATAGTTGTTAGTTGTCTTTGGCATGGAATTTCATTATCTTGAGAAGATCATGAGATTAGATTTTGTTAGCTATTTGGCTACATAAATCGAACAGAGAAAAGAAGAAAAAAACACAAAGGAGAATAAGAATTAGAAGAAGAAGAGGAAGGGGAAAATACCAATGGTTCTCTTTGACACCTCCAAAATTGGCCTATATGCATATGAAATGGGAAAAAAAGGCTCAACTTTGTCCCTAACTACTCTCTTTGTCTTAGTCTGGTATTACACTTAGGAGAATTAAGGCAATTTTGTGAGGAAACAATTTTGGAGATTGACTTGTGCATATATTATGCCCTAGCAATCAATTAAATGATGATCACTTGCAAAAACAGTTATGCATGTACAAAGGTTCTTGAACCAGTTGTTCTAATTAAAATTCATAGTGAAGTTCTTGAACAAATTGCTCTAATTAAAATCCATAGAGCGGGCAAAAATTTCAATCAAGCACTTGATAAATCTTTGTTTGAGTTCATGCAAGAGAACAAATGGTCTTTTGTTTTTGTTGGCATCATCTTAAAATTCTGATCGCAGATGAAGGACTGGTGGATTTTAATGGGCCTAAAAATGAAACCATAAACAAGGACACGTGATGAAACCAACATTACGACAAGTGTTAAGACAACTGGCACACGATATGGATGGGTAACTACCTACACGAAGCAGGATAGGTTAAAGCACTACACACCCCACGATGGTTATTTGCTATGACATGCAAAAGTGATTATAGCAGCGAAGAGGAGTGGAAAGAGAAGTGGAGAAGAGGTGGCAACTTTTGTAACTGGTTGGATCAGTAAAAATAGATCAAAAGAAGAAGAAGAAAAGAATCCTCAACATCAACATCGAATTTTATTTATATTTTATGAGTAGGAGTAGGTCTATCTTAGGAGTAGGAGTAGCATAACTTAGTCTATAATTCTGTTTGAAGAAGGGCGAACTTGGTACATTCCTGGTTTTTGTAACCATCTTAGTTGACATCGAGTGGGGTGACTCCTTTTAGGAGGTTTACAGTCCCTCGAAATAAGTGAGATGTTTGTACTGTGCTATCATTCAGTTACATTATCGAAAGTTTGGTCTCTTTTATGTTCTTCCCCTTTGAAGTCTCAGAAAAAGTCCTCTTTGTTGAGGCATGTACCGAACCTGGCCCGGTACTTCGAAATACTCATACCCGGGGTAACATGAGGAAAGAGAAACCTTCCCCACCAACATAGAGATTGGTGACCACAATGGGAGGACACTTCAAGGGGAAAGAAGATCCAATACCTCAAAGAAAGGGAGTGATCCCTTAAATGGAAGATTATGGCTCATGAAGTCCACAGGTTCCAATGATGGACTTGGCGCGTTCGATAGAACGGCTGAAGCATTGGCTACAGCCTTCCGGATAATGGTCGAGTGAGGTCCAATTGAGAAGAATCTAGGGAAGGATGCGAAGAGATGGTTTGAAGAAAGGAAAATCAACTACTCTACTCCAGAGTCTCTTACTAGACTTAGGGGACAGTGTTGGATGTGATTTCCTTAATAAGATCAACAATTTGACATCCCACTAAGTGCCCCGTGTAAAACAATCCCACAGGAAACAACTGGCCAAAAAGATAATATTTTGACAGGCCAAAATCGACTCGATTGGGTATTAAGGATGCCTTTTGAAGGAAGCAATGAGAAACCTCAAACCCCTAAAGGATGCTTAAAAAATTCATCTTCGAGTGAAGAACACACAAACAACACGAGTTGTTCTTGAGAGGAGACTCAAGTGTTGGAAAGTGTGAGTCGTATGTCTTAGGAAGGTCCCTCGAGATAGAATGATTTTGTCATACAAATGTGTGAGATTGTGGGGCCAATGGACCCACATTCGCCGTATGAGAAAAATTTACCTTCTTGAAGAGGTACAAGAAAGGAACTAGAGTTTCCAAGCCAATTGGGTAATAG
>JAOXJP010050158.1:0-16060 GCA_025762735.1 Platanus orientalis
TCTCTCTCTCTCTCTCTCTCTCTCTCTCTCTCTCTCTCTCTCTCTCTCTATATATATATATATATATATATATATTGAAAGTATGTCAACCATATCCAATCAAGTTATCATTTAGGAAACATCCGCAAAAGAGTTGACTGCATGATCAATCAAACTGAAATAACTTCCTCAAAAGATGTTTGGTAGTTGACACCAAATAAAAATCTAAAGCAAACACTTGAAGGATGTTGGGTAATTTCCACTAGGGAGCAAATGTTCTGTCCAGGATGGTGTCTTGGACACCAGGAGACAATATGTGGAAGAATATGGGCAGGGGTTAGGTGAAATTTCAAATTCCCGCCCATTTTCTTCCACGTGTTGTCCCCTGGTATCCAGGACACCATCTTGGACAGAACATTTTCTTCCTGTCCACCAAGTTAACCTTGAATTCTGACAACTACCCAGCATATAAGGCCCTTCTTTTCATGATATTTGATCACATATTGTCTTCTTTCATACATGGTTAATGTAAAAATGAGTGAAAACAAGTGCTATTATGTTATGTTCACAAAATCAAATGAAACAAGTTCTAATGACATTGAACAGATGTGTACCCTATTCTTCGTTATTTATTATTTATTCTTTTTTTTTTTAACTCAATCTCTGTTCGAATAGTGTAATCTTGGACTTGTTGGATCGCTAACCCAGTGCGCTTTCTAGCCATAACAAATTGGAGACATTTATATTTTGAAAATTTACACACACAAAAATGTCAGAGTAGATGAAGGGATGAAATCTTGGAATCATTTATCATAATCTGGTTAAATTGATAACCCCCAAAATTTAATATTGTTCTAATTTATTACCTTTGTATTAATTAATGAGTAATTTATGTAATTTAATAGGATAAGCTAGGGCCCCAAGTGAAGCTGCAAAATACGAGCTTTTGCATTAAGAGTCAGTTGACTTAACTTGCTAGTCCGTTAACTTACAGCTGTAACAACATAAAGGATAATAGAACATTGTCCACACTAACAATTATAGCTCAAAACTGCATGCAACAGAAGCATCAGGAGGCATTCGGGAAGGCATTAGCTATATCATTTCAGAGGAAGCCAGAAAGAGCAGATTCAAGTATGCTGAATTGCATTGTGCTGTCTCACTTCAAAATAAAAGTCTAAAACCAAACTGAATATCAAAATTTAATACACAATTTCTAGGGAAAAAATTACTTAACGTTCAAAAGTTGTGATTAAGACACCTGATTTATCAATACGCTCTGAACCTGCAAGATCAACCACAACTAGCTTGCCTTTCCGAACAATGGGTGGTTTGGTAGTTTTAACCAAGTGGGAGGCATTGCCATTTTCACTTAAATGAGCAGCTTCTGTTCCCCTTACAGACCTCTTAACATGTACCTGCAGTAAGAGTAAAATTTAACCATACATCATCTAATAATCTAAAAACAGTTCAAAAACCATCACCAAGATCCTATAAATTTCTATTGTGTATCCATCAGTGCTTTTTTTTGTTTTTGGATGAATCCATCAGTGCATTTATTCACCATCAGAATAGCATGACTGCGAGAAGATTCAGTATTCAATTTTGTGTTTGCAGCAAATCGATGAGCTTCCCCTAAACGTAGCAGCCCTACAAAACTCTGCTGGTCCCTGATTTCGACTAGGGTTGCCCCAGGTACTGAAACGTCTCCAGTTTTTGGGTCTTCCATAATGGAAATGTTATCATTAGCAGGATCAAGGAGATCCTGGATGGTTTCCATATAAAGCTGCACATATTGGTAAAAGCAAGAATGTTAAGACCATTACAAAGTTGGAATCAGCATTAATGGAATATAATTACACAGCCTTTACAAGCGAAAACCAATTTGAATGGGTTTGAAATATCCAAACTCAATAAACAAGTACAAGGATCCAAAAAATAATAGTAATATGCGATCGTGTGCTATTTTAAAGGATTAACCTGCAAGTAGGAGACTGACACAGAATCAGTCTCCAGAGAAATATCCGCTAAAACATCCTCCATTGATCGCACCATAATTCCACGAGCAGCAGTGTCTTCCTCTCCAAGCAGTCCAAGAGTGAAAGTCTTCCCAGTACCGGTTTGTCCATAAGCCATCACTGTCCCATTATAACCTTCCAAAACACTCTACAGAAAGAAATGAGAAATCAAAACATACTGCATAAATTTAAAATTAGGATCAAAAGTGGATCAGGCCAGTTTCATTGTGACTAGTAAGTAAATACAACACCAATTTCTTTATTGTCCTAGATTAAGAAAGTTACTATAACGGGTTAAAATAAAGAGATAATGGCTACCATAACAGGGATAGAGATAAAGTGGATTTCCTGGAGCGCTTTCCCTGGAGCGAGCGTGAAGCACCAGAGCGCCTGGTGACACGTGGGCAGAAAAGTTAAAAAAACACCAGGCAGTGATTCACTTTTTGTGGTGGTTCACTTTTTCCACCCACGTGTCACCTGTCAGCCTGGTGCTTCATGCTTGCTCCAGAAAATCTGCTTTGGGGATAGAGATTATAATGGCCAGTATTTTACAGGCATTGTAATCATAGGCCATTATAGTTGTCAATAGTTAAAACCATTGTTAAAATTTTGGGCAAGGTATGAATTGTTAATGGATCCACAAAAGAGAAGGATTTGGCATGAATTAAAAGTTATCTGAATTTGAGGATTTGGCATGAGGTAAAAGTCACCTGAACTTGAGCAATAGAACATAAAAATTAGTTGATTAAAAGTTTCTAGGATATGAACAGTGTCAGTGATTAAAACAGACGGAAGACATTCTTTGGCAAGGTCAAGCAAAGAAAAAACATATGCTGATTGATGAAAGGTTTCTTTTCAGACGTCTTCCAGAATAGAAGGAATCTCAGGCATTAGATTAGAGGAACACAGCAGCAAGAATGGTTTGATATCATTTCATAAAGTAAAACTTCATCCATGAATCTTTCAGAAATACTAAAGAGCATTCTGCAATGTATTTGTAATCAGCTCAATAGAACTTCCAACTGTGAGCAATAAAAGCAGAGAGTACATAAATAATATTAATATGATATTTTAGAACATCCAACTTCTCCACTTCACACCAAAACCCATATAATCCAGAAAATTCCAGTCAAAATGATCATAAGCCTTCTCCAGATCCAGCTTGCAAATCACCCCATTCCAACCTGACATCCTCCTATCCTCAATGCACTCATTGGCGATAAGAACACCATCAAGAATTAGGCGACCATCAATAAAGATTCATGAACTTATTGGTAGTGAAACAGTGATGTGAACTTGTTAACAAATACTGTGACCACGTCAAGATTGATATTTTTACTTCTCTTTTTGCTCTTTGATTATTTTCTTTCATTTGCGGGCGTGCGCGCGCGTGTGTGTGTGTTTGAGGAATGATTCACAAATTTCTGTAAGACAGATTCATGAATTAGAGAAGAGAAATGAGCAGATCTACCAACAAGAAAAGCAAAAAATAATAATAAAAAGCTCTAACCTGGCAAGATTTAGCTTATAACCTGTGAAGTCATAAATTTTCTTGGGTGGAAAAGTAAGATTTCAGAAAGTGAACATGTCATTTAAGCTAGGAACTGAATAATACCATACTGTCAATGATAAAGAACACAAAATTGAGAAAAAAGTGATGGGCCGAACATATGCTATTTGAAAAACATCATTCACTCACCAGTTTTGTCTTCATAAGAATTGATAATAACAACATATAACTGACTGAAGGATGTATGGATACAAAACTAAAACAATTTCAATCACACACCTCAACAACCGGTTTTGCCACAACCTCATACACACGCTTTTGTGATGCAAATTCCGTGAGAACTTCATCAAATTCATAAGTGTCCGAGTCCCAATTGTTTTTGCGAAGTTTCAACCTTTTAAGCTGAGGAAGAGAAAACAATTAGAAATTACCAAGACAGTCACAACCTTCCATGAAACAACTCTAGATTCAACATAAGGAAAAAAAAAAAACATTTGAAATTGTCATGTAGAACGTACAAACCTCTGGTTGCAATTCTACACAATCAGCAAAATCTGCATCTGCCACCAACTCCTCAGCATTTCTGGGCCGCATTCTTACAGCCACCCTAACTCTTCCTGGAACTGTCAAACACCGAAGCAATATGATCCAGAATCACCCTAAATTATATGCATATATACATATATGGGTATATATATAAGCAGCACAATTCAATAAATGGAGAGGAAGAAGAAAACGAGAATGAAAGTGCAGCAAAACAGAAATAAAAGTTCTTAGTTGGGCATACAAAAAAAAATGACAATTTCCACCGTGAAGACCCAAATCATCCTACCCCCTCCATTTAAGGATAGAAGGGTCAAGGTATGACTAAGAAACACAGAAGAACGTTACAGGGTAGACCCTGTTCTAGTCCAAAGTGACCCAAGTCTAACTCAGAGAAGAGGAGGAGCTCAAAAAAGAAGACAGCACCCACAAAAAGTTTTAAATTATATATATAGATAAGCAGAACAGTGGTGGACAGCCCCGGCCCGTCCACCACTTGCGAGTTATATTTATTTTATAGTTTTTTATGGACATATTTATTTCATAGGTTTCATGCATCTAGACAGAAAGACATGTTTCTCATTTCTGCAGAACAGTGCAATCATGGAGAGAATCTCGGACCATGTCCAAGTTTTGTTGAATTCCAAGGACAGACAATATATTTTGCACAGTGGGAGGCCTCGGCTACTGTCCAAAAGCGTTTGATACATCTCAGGTTAAAGCGTGATTAGGTTAGAAAAAACATTTGTGTTTCTTGGCCCCAAAAGTGCTGTTATACCAAAGATGCATGTTTGCTTTACTTTCATAACGTTTTTGTGAAACATAAATGCTTACTCTACTTTTCTGAGAAACAGGGGGAGAGGGAGACCCATTTCTGTTTTTTTTCAAAAGCACATCAAACATGTGATCTTGGCATCTAAAGGCTGATTTGGTTTTTTTTTTTTTTTTAATGATTATGATTTTCTTTCTATTGTTTCCCAGAAATGCTTCCCATAAGGCAAAACCCAAACAGTTTAAATTCCAAAATTCAATTTCCCAGATTATAATGGATATTGTTATTTTGAGGTTATGTACAAAGCTATGTATTGTTGAGGATATATTGGGGACTTTATGTATTTGCACATATACCATATATTGTCTGCTATAAGGTATATCACATTTAATAATATAAATATTTAGATGTGGAGAGAGAACCCTAACTCTCTCGCACACACTATTCTTCTTCTTTTTCTTCTTCACAGTCTAACTAAATCAACTTGGTATCAGAACATACTGAGGAAGCGATCAAAAGAAACTGGCGACGAAGAGGAGCTGAAAACAGGACTGACGTCAGTCATACGAATGCTAATGTCAGCAAGGTCGTACAGGTGTCAGAACTTGCAGAGAGTATGGTTTGGTTTTGAACGTTTTTAGAAAAACTGAGTATTTTTTTCAGAATTGTTTTAGGCCTGGATGCATGTTTTTCAAGCAGTTTTTTGCACCCAAAAAAAAAATTCAAAAATCCCAGATTTGAATAAACTAATTCACAGTGGATGGGTCGTTTTTAAGTGTAGATTCATACAAAATTGATTAGGATTGATTTGGATGAGTATTGAAGAGTTTGTGATATTTTTTCCATTTGTACACTCACCAAAGATCCACTCTGGAACACCACACCCAAAACAAAAGCAAATAAGTTGAATTTCAGCAACAAATGGTAAAGAAAGATATAGTACAAAATTGGACAACATATCATTGGACATTCGAATCAACTTAATCACATCCACTCCGTCTAATCTTTTAGTATAATTCATGTCCCTCTTCAAGATGCCTAGGGAGGTGATAGCCAAGGTGGAAAAGATATAAAGAGATTTCCTTTAGGAAGAAGGGGAGAAAGAAAGATCATCTCACGAAGTAAGGTGTGTAAATCCAAGGAAAAGGTTGGAATGGTGCTTGGAAGAGTTAAAGAGAGGAATGAAGCTTTGTTGGGAAAATTCCTTTGAAGATTTTTTAAGAAGAAAGAGAGCTTACAGCATGTAGTTTTTTTCCAGCAGATATTGTGTCCATCCAAATGACTGGGACTGTAATCAACCAGCCAACATACCTCTTCTGTATCCCTTGAATTGCATATCCTTGTTATATCCTTCATTGATCCCTTATACCCGTTTCATTGTTGGAACTGGAGACTATCAGATCTTGGAAAAGATTTCTGGAGGGGGGAGGAACCCCTCCCAAGTATTTTCAATGAAACTATTAACTAAGCTCCCATAAAAATGCTCTAGTTTCCAATTTCCTCTCTCCATCCCAAGGTGGTATTTCCTGAAACCTTCTTTTTGTATGGACCTCTTTGAATGGGAATTTGAGCTCATAGCCTCTCTAATAGAGTCCCTAAAAGAAATCTTTATCTCCAAGTCTGACCCAGTTTGAAGAATTAGGAGCCATTAGGTGCTCTTTCAATCATTCATTAAAACCTTAACCCAACCCATGCCCAACCTTATCACATTCCTGATGCAAACAATATTAGTAGGCTCATGTATGTACCCCTACATAATAGGGTCAGATTTAAATGTACAAGTTATATGGGGTTATTTTGGATCTTGTAAGGCCAATAGTACCAAGCCCTTTTTTATTTTAGTTAGGGGGAAAACAAATTAAACAATCCTAGTCGACAGCTAAGATTTTTGTCCACTAGTGGACCACCAAAGCCAACAATGGGGCCCACTAGAAGAGCTGGTCAACAGCCTTTGTTTCCCTATTCTTTTGACAACTTAAAAGTTTAGGAAAATCATGTTTTAGAAGGTTTTTGGTTTTTGGTTTTTGGTTTTTGGTTTTTGGTTTTTGGTTTTTGTCTCCAAGATGCAGAATCAGCTAACCATATACTAATTCACTGTCCTTTTGCTAAGGAAGTTTGGGAAGCTATGTTGGGGGAAGTGGGAATGGCATGGGTGCTCCCTAGTGCTAGTGGGGATCTTTTTCAAGGGTGGAATATAATAAAAAGCTCAAAGAAAGGAAAATGGGTGTGGAGGATGATTTGCCCAGCAGTGTGTTGGGCCCTATGGTTAGAAAGAAACAAGCGTGTGTTTGATGACCATGCTGAACCAGCTTACAAGGTGTACCAAAGAGCCGAAGATTACTTTTGTTTTTGGAGTGTAAATGGTAAAGTTATTGGGGGGTATTCTTTTGTAGATATGAAAAGACTGTGGGGAAATATAATTAGAGATATCCACTAAAGGTAACTCTTTTTGTTGTTTTTTGGGGATTGCTTATCCCATTTTTTAAATGAAATTTCTCTTATAAAAAAAAAGGTTTTTGGTTTTAGTTTTTCTTAGAGAAATGGTGGTGTAGGATAATCAGCCAAGAGAGGAGGGCTGATTTTCTACAGTTGATTTAGGGGATAATGGGGCTCTCGGACTGGCTAAAGAAGGGAATATAGGGTGTTATTTTGGACTGGAATAGGGATAAACAGTGGGATACAGATTTGGGATCAGGTTATAGGCCTGAATTGGTGAATCGATCAACACTAATCTTGGATAGAATTGGGTGCTAATTTGTGGCTGAACAGTGGTCTGAACTGGGATAGGTTTAATAGAAAACAGAAGGTAAATACAGGACAGATTCTAGGGGAATGGTGGGATCAGATCTGGTCTATTGCAGCAGGAGAGATGGGATTATATGAAGGAAAACAGTAGAAGAACAATAGAAGATGAAGACGAGAGAATAAAGGAATACGAAGAGTTGAGAAAAAAGAAGAAAGAGAAGGATGAGATCTTACCTCTTCACGTGAGGAAGAGAGAAGGGGAGAGAGAAAAAGGAGAGATCCACAATCTCTAACCTAGGGGAGAAGAGATGGGTCACAACCCATCTTCACACCACACATGCACACTTTTCAAATATTCATCTTCAATGATTTTATTCCCTTCGTTGGATTGCATATAAATAGGTATTACATTGATTTCAAAAAAAAAAAAATCCTAATCTAAACAAATCTCCTAAACTCTAGGACTGTTATTGAGCACTTTCATAAACTAATAGGACTCCTAAAATAAGCACGATTCTCAATTAAAAAAAGGCTCCTTAAAAGTTGAACTAGGAGCTGTCGACCACATCTTTATGGACCCCACAAATATTCTCTAAGATTCCCAAAATCTGGAAATCTTAGAGATGTTGACCAGCTCATGTTGGGCCCCACTAGGACTCCTAAAAGAATCCTAATTAAACTCAAATAACGGCTGTACGACTTGGCATATGTGGGCCCCAAGCCTTTAACTTTTTTAAAAGTTTAAAATGCGGCAAATCATGGTTGTACGTCCAGCCCTAATTACACCTTTGAAAAAATTTCAAAACACCCAAAAACTATTCCTAAATTTCAACTATCCCCCTAGCTCTTATAACCTTATTACAAAACACATTCATGACATTAAATTCCTAACAAAATACCCCCCCTAAACAGAAAATTAAGAAACCTAAACTACTGGACAAATCATGGAAGACAATCCATGGTCCTCTAGTTTTAGAAGGTTTTTGGTTTTAGTTTTTCTTAGAGAACAAGTTTAGGATTTTAGAAAGTTTCTATTATTAGCAAGTTTTTAATTGTTAACGTTATAAATCTAGTTAAAGCCTAAAGGCACCCTCCCCTTCAACAAAAATCAATGAAGAATTAATATTAAAAAGAGTGTGTTTTGAATTGGGTGGTCTCCTAAGGTGATTGTGGGCCTCTCTTCTTCCCTACGGTGACGCCTACACCAATTACCCCTCTTTCTCTATCGTGGGTTGTAGCACCCCTAGGTGCAGTCAGTGAGTCTCTCTCACCCTCCTATATTCCTCATTTCTCATCTTCTCTTATCTTCTTTTTATTCTTCTTTCTCTTCTACTCTTTTCTCATACTTACTTAAATTCATCAACATTGAAGATGATGCAGCTAATGAGAAGAGATTATTGTACATGCTACCCCACAAGAAAGCCAGATTCAAGGATTGGGAAATCCCTAGAAGATTCCCTCAGTTCATAGGCTTTAGGATTTATTTTAGGGAATTTTTTGAGGTCTTAGTAGAGTAATTTTATTTAATATTTAATTTTAGGGTTGTTTCTGGTTTAATATAGGTTTTGTTTATTTGGGTTTATTTTATTTTTAGGGTCGTTTTCAGAAGGAGAAATGTGACTTAATTTAGATTTTATGTAATAAGACATTAAATGTCATGTGTTTAATTGCAATTTTAATAGTATTAGGAGTCTTTTGTAAAGAAAATTAGTGGGTTATTTAGAGTTGGTCGACAGCTACTTTAGAGTAGGATTTTAGAGTCCTAATCCAAGTAAGACTTTCATTTAAGAGTTATAAAGAGATGTTTTTAGGTTGTAATTTCATATTTGGAGAATATGAATTAAGTTTAGTTGATTTATTGGGAATCCAAAGTGTGGACTGTTCCAAGTGTGGTAGTTCTCTCTCTCTGTGTCTCTCTCTCTCTCTCTCTCTCATGCTTGCTTACTTTCTTTCTTCTTGGTATTTAATCTTTCTTGCCAATTTCTTATCTCCATCATTAAAAAACTTAAGAACCACTATCAAGAACCTTTCTTGATTGTATTTCTTAAACCCACAGGCCTTACCCACCTTCTTCCTCATTGTCTTCATAAGTCTACTTGCTAATCATCTTGAATTCTTGAACTTCTCCTTTAATTCTCTCTTAGTTCTTGCATAATCTTGCTTCTTAGTTTTCTGGTTTCTTGAATTTCAAGATTCCAAGATCTGAGTTTTTATATAGTTTAATATAACTAGAATTGTCAGAATCTTTTGAAATTTGGTATACATACCCTCCATAAACGTCAGAATCACTCTCCAAAATATCCACACACAAAAATTGATACGCGATCAGGGGTATTTTGGTGATTCTATGGGTATACCCTAGAAATTCCAAAATTGTCCGTCGAGTCTTTTCTACTATCCTTTTCTTTCTTGATTATATTGTCAAATCCCTTTTATACTTGTTAAAATTTTCAGATTCAATTCTTCTTCAAGAATCCAATTCTTGTTTCCTTCTACTGATTATTGATTTCCACATCACCTTCTTTACTTGTCCAGCCACTCCACATGGCATCCTACATCAGAAGGATTAAAGTGTTAGACTAGACTCCATTAATAAGATATGTATTTAGGGGTGGGCATGAGCTGGCCAGCCCCAGTTCAGCCTGAAAAAGCTCGGCCCAAGCTAGGCCCGAACTTTTTTTAGGGTCGGGCTCGGGCTTACCTTCGCCCAACCCAGGCCCAGCCCAAGGCCCGAACTTTTATATATCTACTATATATATATTAGATATAATAGGAAGAAAATGTTTTGTGATGATGAAGTGACTATAGTGTTTATGGTGATTTATAAGCTGACACATGATGTGTTTGGGGTTCAAAAAAGTGTTCAGGTGTAAAAAAAGAGACACCAAATTCAAAAACACATCATGTGTTAATCAATGGCATGCCTACACAGGCCTTTGTCAACACAGATAGTCAATCTCCTTTTTTTTTTTTTTTAATTCTTATCATCAATGCTCTCTTTCTATCTTTTTTGCAACATGACATGTATTTGAGTAAATCGAATAATACCTCTTTACATGCATGCGACAAACTTGGATTCATCACTTGAATCACAGTAATTACCAAAAAAAATAATCAGAATAATTATTTAACATATTACCCAAATGCTTTAACATATTGTATTGGTTTTCTACATTTGTGTTGTCTAATTAGGGGCACCTGCATTTTTAGGACCAGGCTGTCTAATGCTCCCAAAGTACTGCTGCTCCAAGCCTCCAACATCTGAACGAGATCAAAATCAACCAGTTTGATGCCAACATCAATAAGTAGCTCTCATTACAAATAACCTTACCGCATCCTCATCCTCAGCACCAACTGCAGCATCAGCCTCATTTATGGCCCCAACCTTTAGTGATAGTTAATCACCAATGAATCCTCAAGCTTAGCCTCAACCTCTGCCACATGCTACCGTTAACGTCATGCTCACAACCTATAATTTAGTTATCATAATACTTTTTATTGTTTAATATTTTTCCCATTTTATTATAATCATTTTTTTCTAATTTAATTTTGTTAGTTATAATCATTCCTTTTTTATACATTTTACAACCCACACCTTAAAGTTACCAGTTTTAATAAAGGAAGTTGCTTTGTTTCCCCTTTTTGACTAGGGGGTCTTATCTTTATTCAGGATGTTTTGAGTCTCAATTGTGGCTATTTCCTCTAAACTCTCATCCTCATCATAACCAATACCATTCATGTCACCCATGGTTCTTCCCATGTTCAATATATTTTCAAATTTCTTACCTCCTTGGGCAATCATGCTAAGAGACCTTTGGTTCTTTTTTACTAAGGTTTTTACAAGTTCTTCCAATTCTTGTGTTTTTCTCAGAAGTCTGAGATTGGTCTCCATTGTCTTCTTTCTATTCTCGTTTTCTTTAGAAATTGTAGAGTGTAGATCATCTAACTCATTTTTTAAAGATTTTACCCTCTCTTTTTTTATTTTTCATTTTCCCCTAAGAGGTTGGCATTTTCTTTGGCTAGTTCATTCTCTAGGTCATTCTCTTAGTTCCTTAAACTCATTTTTAAGTTTAGTGTTGGCCTTTACCAACTCTGCACACTCCAAATAAAGCTTGTCAAATGCCTCTTGAAGATCTTCATTGCCTTCATCTTTTACTTTGTATTTATTACATGAGTGATCCAATGAATCTCAATGAAGGCGACAAAAGCTTTCACACTCTGTGATGATTTGTCATCACCACTCGATGATTCTACATCCAAATTATTTGAACCATCATCTCAGGTGGTTATCATGGTCTTGTTATACACCTTTTATTATTATTAATATTGACACAATCTGTTGTCAGGGCCAATATTCCTTGCATTCATAGTATTGGGGTTCATTTTTGGAATTTTCTTTCCTTCTAAAGTTATCATTGTTTCTTTTGGTTGAAAAAATTCTTTCTAAAATTCTTCAAATCTTTTGAAAGAATGTTATAAATTTTTTTGCTATGAGTGCAAATTCGTCTTCTTGATTGGATTCATTTTTAATTTTAAGATCTATCTTCTTCTTCTTGGTATTGTTGGGTTGGAATTTAAGTTCAAACTGAAATTGCAACCCCAATTAATCCTAAAGGGGGTAAATAGGATTTATAAGTCTATTTAGAAATTCTTGATTTATTATTAATAGTCTTTTAATTTACTTGAACTTATTTTATTACATACAACAAAATTAAATACAAAAGTTTGTGTCTTTGTGTTGTTTGCATCTCTGTTAGCCTTTAAATTCCCTAATGATTATAAATTTATAATAAACCATTATTCTCCATCATGCAAGAGTTAGGCCAATAAATTCCCTAAAGTTGTTTGAATGATTCTTTTACTTTAACCTTAAAAATCTTGAATTAATGTGTTGAACAATTTGCATAAATAATGTAAATATAAAAACACTTGATAACAAAGATGCAACACAAAGACATAAAGATTTATAGTGGTTTAGCACTCCGGCCTACATCCGTTATCTAATAACTCTCAAAACTTCGATGATTTTTTATTAATAGTCTAACACTATTACAAAAATAAATCAACAAACTTACTCAACTTCCTCCAATGCCTTCAGTGAAAGAATGATGGATCTATACTTGATATCTCTAGTGAGTTCTCTAATCTAATGTCCCTGGTGAACTCTACTTCTAGTGTCTAACAAAAAAAAATTGAAGAATAATGAATTGATAGCAATGCCCAGGCCTCTTAATAGGTTAATGTGACAATAGAGTTCAATTGTGAGAGCCTTTTAAGCTAGAATAAGTATAAAAACTATATTACTCTCATAAGACTCAAAACAAAAGTCTATTCTTACTAACACAACTTAGTATTGTAAGCTTGCCAATATGAACAATTCTCAGTTGTGTAGAAATTCTTACATATAGATATATGAATATTTCAACATGAAAAAAGCTTTTTCAAGCTTTAAACCCCCCAGAATTTGCCTTAGTCCTTTCAAAACTCTCTCTCTTGATATTCATTTCTCTCTTTAAACTAAGGTTTAACTCCTTCATTTATAGGGCAAAATGCAATATTTTTCAAGCTCTAGTGGCTCCATAACAATTATCAAAGAATATAATCATTATAAGATTCAAATTAAAAAAAACATTCCAAATCTAAGCACATTTGAGCACTCAGATACATTTTTGGACACTCAAACCTTGTCAATCAGACAATTTTCTTATTTTTGTTTTTATCTTGTGTTTGATCTCATGGTTCAAAATTATTCCTATGGCCATACTTTGGTCTTTTAGATTTTTCCTAAGTCTCACCATAATCTTTTAAACACACTTTGTTTGTTAGACAAGTAAAACTTATCTTTTTACGTATTTGACATAGAATGCTTGATGTTATTTCTTTTTTTAAAGTTCTTCTGATGAATGAATTGTGAAATTTTAATTCTTAAACTGGTGTTTTTTATTAGAATTGCTCATGCTGGAGTTGTATGTGCTTAGTCCTCAAGTCTTCACACTTTTATGACTCAATTAAGTAAACCAATAGCCTAATATAACTCATCTAAACTTGACATAGAATTGACAATACAAATGGTCCTAACACAATTGTTTGGAGGGATCCTATGAATTCTTTTACCTTGATTTTATCCACGTCCTTACTTTCTTCAACAATAGTGACCTTAGGGAAAAATCATCCAAGAAGAGACCTAAGTGTCTTCCGCACGATTTTTGCATCCAATACTTTTTCTCCTAGTGCCCACATGGCCTTTACTATGCCTTAGAGTCTTCTGTAAAAATCAATGAAAAGTTCATTGCCCTCCATCCTAAAGACCTTAAATTTAGAAGTCAGCAATTAAAGTTTAGAAGACATCAAAGTACTAGTTCCCTCATGGATTATCTATAAAAGATCTCACTCCTCTTTTTTAGACTCAAAATAACATATTTTACAAAACTCATCTCAACTTACCACACACACGATGGCATTTAATGCCTTATAATTCACAAAGTAGGCACTCTTCTCAACAGTGGTCCATTCCTTTTCATCCTTTTCAAGAGTTGACCAATCTATCATAATATAGTTCCACACAAACAAGTTTAATGCCTTAAAAATACATGCATCGGCACTTTCTATTCAGCATAGTTGGTCCAATCAAAGAACCGGAGTCTATTGGTAGATTGACTTTCATCTTTAGAAGCCATACAAATTTTACTAAAATAACCTAAGATTTTTTCTATGATCTTTGACTCAGGTTATAAAACCATTCATGAGCAATTCACCTAATAGCAATTGAAATGCTAAATTGTTATCCTAAATGATCTTAGAGGGGGTGAATAGGATCTTTTTTAGTTTAAACTTAATTCTCTAATTCAACCCTAATAATTTTGATCCATGTTCAATTTCACTAATCAAAACCTTGTAATATAATCATTTCATTTAAGTTTCCCAAGGCTTCTATAGCCACAATGGGATGGTTTTTAATGAACTCATTCAGATTTTCACAAATTTGCATTTGAAAACATTAGTTATTTTATTTTATAGAAAAACCTAAGATGACTTCATTTCTAATTGTAGTTAAAAAATCAATATAAATTTGAATGAATTCGTTACAAACCATCACATCTTGGTTACAAATGCCTTGAGAAACTCAAATGAAATTATTGCATTTCAGGTGTATAATGATTTTAAAAAGCTTAATAAACTAGCTCAAGAAAAGGTAAGCCTAAGCAGACCCTATCAAAAGGTTGGGCTTTAATATCGGGCCTAAGCCCTTGTAAAGCCTAGCTCAGGCCAAGCTTTTTCCAGGTCAATTTTCAGGCCAAGTCAGGCCATGCCCACCCCTAGCCTGCACCCCAGTGCTCCCATACACATAGGCTGGGGTGTACAGGGATACACTGATCCTACCCCCCCTCCCCCTACCTTTGCTTATTAGTTCATTTCTTTTTCTTCTAGAGAAGGCTCCTTCTAGGTAGCAAGGAACTCAACAACATAGACTGGAAATCTCCCACACTAGCAAAAGCCAACAGCCACTCGAGGAGTTCCCTACTTGTCTTCTGAGATGATGTCTCATACATCATTGACAACCCATTAGGACTAGCTATGTATTTAGGCCCAGGCATTAGCGTATGGCTCAAGCTCAGTGTATAGCTTCTTGAATAATCAGGTGAAGTGACATGCTTCAAATGAATAATGTATCCAAGTTAAGTTTCCTTGGTAAATAAAGACAAAGGCCTAGATTTTATCATAGGGTAGTTGATAACGACAACGAGGATTACTACCATAGATCCCATCCTAATGCTTGAAGAGCATTGTGTTCCTATGTTTCAAGATGTTAAGAGGAAGCCAACTAAAACTATAGGGTACAAAGTTGAAGGCAGCATAATCCTCAACTCTCCTAATGGACATCATACCACTTTAATGAACTCACCACCTCATCTTCTATTCGTGCTATCCTTTTTTGTGCAAACCAAAAGGGCAAAAGGGTTCAATTCCAGAAGATTTATAAATATTTTCAAGGAAATGGAATTCTAGAAAGGGTATTTCGATTTCAAAAGAGAATTCCATATGCAGGGTTCTTGGATTCCAACGATCCCTACAAAGCCCATTCCAAGAAGGCAGCAGTGAAGCTCTACTCACAGCCAAAGGAGCCAGGAGCCATCTGGATTGAACATTTTTTTTGCTAAAATTGCTGAGGTTACCAACCAGGCTCTCTCAACAGACTCTGACTTCAAGCGGGGGCAGCCATGGTTGAGTGGACTCGATTTGGATCCCGATACGTAGGGTTGTAAATGGATCAAATTCGAATTGGATATAGCTGCATTCATATTTGTATTCGTTTAGTTAATCGAATATCATATTCGAATTCGAATATTTGTGGATGTTTAAAAATAGGATCCGTATTCATATTTGTTTATTTAAACGAATTTCGAATACGAATTCAGATATATCCTATTACACTTTCTATTAGAAACTTAAGGGTTTTGTTTCACTTTTTTATATAAAAAAATAATAATGAAA
>JAOXJP010050177.1:0-16059 GCA_025762735.1 Platanus orientalis
TATTTTTAAAGAATATTAAAATACAAGTGTACTAAAATAAGCTATCATTCCTAATGAATCTATTTGTTTCCTTGTGCTTATGTAGTTAGATTAGAATATGTTTCTTAAGTTTCCATAATTTTTACAATATTTCTTTTCGATATTTCCAACATTTCCGATATATGTCTTGTTTTGACCTGACCGATATTTCCACCGACACCGACATTTTGAACCTTGCCCAGACATCACCCGAAACTTAGTCTCTTGAAGACATAAGATGTCAGGTTTAGTATTACGAACACATTGATTAATAGCCAATCTCTTGTCATGATTCCCCATACCACGAACATTCCTGGAAAGAATTTTTAAATCCATGGATTAACTAATCAAGACACCCTTTCCTTTCCTACCTCCCTCTGACTCCCCACCTAACACTTTCCGGTCATAATTGACCCTACTTTCCAATTTTCTTAACTCATTTTTCAACCGAATGTTTCTAGGATACTTAGGCCCACCGTCACTCTGACCCTTTCTACTCTTCAACTCAATTAACTGAAATAACTCCATGACTTCATTCTCACAATCTTCAAAAGACAGCCCCAAAAAAGGACCAAACTCCTGAAGTTTGTTCACCACCCACTCTGAAAGAGCCTCCTCATCATGGTCTTCAACACCTTTAAGAAAAAGAATTTGATTGTCCCTATGAGCACCAAGGGGTGTTAAAGCATCTAGGTTGGCCACAAAACCAAACTCATGCCCTCCATTCACCACATCATCCCCCTCATCAATAACCGCCAAAGGAATAGCCTCCAACACCTTCTCACAACCAGATACACAACCAGATAGATCGGATTTCCCCAAATCACCTAATAAGTTCCTCACTAAACCACATTCAACCCTAGCAACCACAATTTCATCTCTCTCAATTCGAACACCATTCTCATCCTTGTTGTCCATTAATCATATTACAAAAAACCTTAATTGTTGTGTTACAATTTTTCCTACCCACTGTGTGTTTCAAGACATGGCAACAAAGAAAGTGATTGGTTTGGGGCATGAAAAGGATGGTCTTTACATTTTGGACTTTAATCCACCAGTAGCTACTTCAACAATAAAGAAGGATGTCTCTCATTCCACAGCAGATGAGTTGTTTATATGGCATTGTAGACTTGAACACTTGTCTTTTACAGTATTAAGGAAGATGTTTCCTCACATTTCTTTTTCTAAGTCTAATGTTCATTGTGAACATTGCCAATTGGCAAAGCATTGTAGGTCCGTTTATTCCTTAAGTAATAATGATAAGAGTTTGGTTCTTTTTTCACTTGTGCATTTTGATGTGTGGGGTCCTTCTCCTACTACATCATTGTTTGGCTTTAATTATTTTGTGACTTTTGTGGATGATTGTTCAAGAGCCACATGGCTATATTTGTTGAAAAAGAAAAGTGATGTGAATGTTGTTTTTAAATATTTCCACTCTATAGTTTGTACTCAATTTAATACTAAAATCCAAGTCTTACGGTCTAACAATCATGTGGAGTATATTTCTCGTGATATAACATCCTTCCTTGATACGTCTAGAATTGTTCACTAGACCACATGCCTAGGGACTCTTAAACAAAATGAGGTAACGGAAGGGAAATATAGACACCTTCTAGAGATTGCTCGGACAATCATGTTTACCATGAATGTGCTTAAAACTTTTTGGTCTGAAGGCATTCAATCCACTGTCTACCTCATGAACAAGATGCCCTCTTGTGTCCTCTCGTGTAAGTCACCACTTGAAGTTTTATCCCCTATTTTTCTATTTTTTTCCTCTTTCTCATAAAACCTTTGATTGCATTTATTATGTTCATGTACCTAAATCTGATCGTTCCAAATTAGATCCTAAGGAACTCAAGTGTGTCTTTATGGGTTATAGAGTTGATCAAGAAGGGTATAAATGCTATCATCCCCCACTCGTCACAAGTCTGTGTCAAGGGATGTCACTTTCTTTGAATCCATTCATTTCTTCTTGTTTGGTAGGACATCTCTTCAAGGAGAGCAGTTTAAGAGTGAAGAGTTGTCCTTTTCGGTTCCACCACCGATTCCTGTCCCCATATATCATTGTGATAGAGGTAGTGCTAGAAAAAAGGGGGAGAAAGAGCTTCTGGTGTAGGATTCAAAGGAATGAGTTCCTATAATAAGTAAACTTGAGCGAAATCCAAAAATAATAAAAAAATATATCCAGAAAGATTGAATCTTAAATTTTAAAAGTGCTAAAAATTAGTAAACTAATTCAAGAAACAAGAAAAACCAAAGGAACTCAATTAGAAATTGTGCAAGAATGGTTAAATAATGATTATTAAGTAAAGGGATCAAGTAATTTAATGAAAGAAATAAGAAATCAAGAAAAACTCCAAATCTGTCCAAAAATCAAGAATGGACGGGTTTTTAAAATAAGAGGCTCAAAACGCGGGGACACCTTGCGGCCCACCTAGGAACACCCAAAATAATTGTTTTATAAAATAAAATAAAATAAAAAAAGAAAGATGAAATAGGTATGACAGTTTGGGGTGAAAGTTTAGGGTTGGAAATTGGGGTTTCAAGAAAATAAGGGACTTGAAGATAAAAATTGAGATTTTTTGTATTGAATGATAGGGAGGGATATGGAGAGGCTAATTGTGAAAGGAATTAGGTTTTGGTTGGGTGATTTAATAGTAATGTGAATTTTAGTGGGCTGCTCTTAAATTTTGCAACATGAAAACTTAAGAAAGAAGAAGAAAGATTGAAAGAAAGTAATAAAATAAAAAAGATAATAAAAAGAAGTAATGTGGAAGTAAGGTGGGGAAGAAAATTAGGGTCTAGAAGAAAATAATGGAGGGAGAAGGGGCTGCACGTGTGGGAGAGAAGAAGGAGAAGATTGAAGAAGAAAGAGAGATATAAGAGAGAAACTCACCTAAGAATCCGTGAGAGATGAAAGAGAGAGTAGTAATGCTCCACAAGCTGCTAAAACCCAAAACTGATTTCTATTCGTTTCAAAACTAATCGTACAAGCAAAAGGGTTAGGCTTTTATAAGCCTTTATTACAAAAAGTGACCAAAATACCCCTTTAGAAAGGTGTACAACTAGAACTAAAAAAAATAACCCATAAACTTTTTAAAGAAATGCAGAAAAATTATGGAAAACGAATAAACTTGCCTACCACTTTCCTATTAGTCCACATGGCCTTATTACATAGAAAATTACCAAATTACCCTTTAAAACATAAAATTAACTATAAAATTATGTGGAAAACACTTAGATTTTCCTCTTTGGTTCATTGTTCTTGGTCTTGGGCTCCCACAAAGGTTGGAACTTCTCAAGCCATGTTAATGCCACTGCATCAGCTTCAATACTACAACCAGAGAAAGAAACAAGATGATGTACAAGCACAGAAGCAAGGTGATGTACAGGAACATGACCTACCTTCTCATGAACCACTCTAGGAGTCTACTTCGAAGCCAGCTTCTGAGATAGGTAATGATTCTTCTTATGTCCATGACTAGCGTATTGCTCTTAGAAAGGGTGTAAGGACTTGTACCTAATGCCCAATATCAATTCTTGTGTCTTATAATGCATTGTCACCATCCTTCCACAGTTTTTCCATTGCCCTGTCTTCTATTTTTATTCCTCGCAGTGTATTTGAGGATGTTCTACACCCGAAATGGAGGAGAGCTATGGAACTGGTTGACTTCCCAAAGGGAAGAAGTTAGTTGCAAATGGGTATTTACCATTAAATACAAATCAGATGGTATTGTGAACAGATATAAGGCAACGCTAGTTGCAAAGGGATTCACCTAAACTTATGGCATAAACTATCAAGGGACATCCGCACTAGTAGCGAAAATGAATTCAGTTCAAGTCCTTATATCACTAGCAACAAAGTAGGGATGACCCCTATTGCAATTTGATGTAAAGAAAGCCTTCCTACATGAAGATTTGAAGGAGGAAGTATACATGGCTACACCATCAAGATTTCATATACCAGGTGCTTAAGGCAATGTTTGCAAACTAAACAAAGCATTATATGAGTTGAAGTAGCCACCACGTGCTTGGTTTGAAAGGTTCAGAATTTCCATGGTAAAAGCATGGTATAAGCAAACTCAAGTAGACCACAAACTTTTCATTAAGCACCAAGGTCTTAAGATGACAACCCTAATAGTTTATGTTGATGACATAGTAGTTACAAGAAATGATGATGTGGAGATTGCACGACTTAAGAACAATTTAACAACAGAATTTGAAATAAAGGATTTTGGCTTGTTGAAATACTTCCTAGGAATAGAAGTTGCTAGGTCAACTAGAGGCATCTTTATTTCCCAAAGGAAGTATGTATTGGATCTACAAAAGGAGTCAGGGATGGCAGGTTGCAAACCTTACACTACCCCCATAGAAGCAAACCACCGACTACGAGAAAATGATAGTGAGGCTTATAGATGCAGGGAGATACCAAAGGTTGGTTGGTCACGTTATATATTTGTCCCTAACTTGTTTGGATATTACTTATGCAGTTAGTATAATCAACCAATTTATGTATGCTCCAACTTAGGATCATTTGGAAGCTGCATACAGGGTTCACAGATACTTGCAAAGTTGTCTTGGAAAGGATATCTTATACAAGAAACATGGTCATCATTGAGTTGAGGTGTATGCCGATGCGGACTGGGTTGGCTCATTAACGGATCAAAGGTCTACTTCAGGGTATTGCTCATTTGTTGGAAGAAACTTAGTGACATGGAGAAGAAAAAAACAATCAGTAGTTGCAAGATCATGTGTAGAGGCTGAATTCAAGTCTATGGCCCATGAGATTTGTGAGTTATTGTGGCTATGAATGCTTTTAGCAGAAGTGGGGTCTCCATCAAGAGGGTCTATAAGTCTCTTTTGCAACAATAAAGTGGCCATAAGCACTGCTCATGACCAGGTGCAACATGATAAAACTAAACATGTGGAGGTCAACCGTCACTTTATCAAGGATCATCTCAAGAAGGAAAATATATGTATGCCATTCATTCAGACAAAAGATCAACTTGTTGATGTATTTACGAAAGGCCTTTGTGGAGAATGCTTTATGTCCTTGATTGGCAAGCTGGGAATGGTAAATATCTATTCACCAACTTGAGGCGAAGTGTTGGAAATGATACCTATATGTAGTCGAGGGTATTTATGTCATAAGGGTATTGTATACCCATACCTCTCATAGACTATATATATGTTACATTAAATTAGGTATTAGTATAAATACCATTGTTTGAGACAATGATTAACAATACACAATTAATATTTCAGTTGTAATTCTCCTTCTTCCTCTTCTTTTGTTTCTTATTTACAAGTTTTGAATCTGCAACAACTCCAACTATTCACACATATTTCATTGATGTTAGATGTGCAGATGATTGTGTTGACTAATCTTTTGTTGTTGTAGGAAAGAATTAAGCTGTGAGTTTTTGTGGGAATTATGTCTTTTGGATAGACTTTCTCAGAACAACAGTCTAAAACAATACCGATTGTGTTCTAAAGTCATTATGCATGTGGAGAAATGTGTTCAAATGACTACAATGTTCAAGACTTATATTACCTTGAGTGATTGGAATGCCTAAGCTTTGAACCAACCATGTTGGAAACAAGTGCACATGATACATACGTTCTGCTGAAAGAATCATAAGACCTGCTGAATGATTTTATACATTTCTTGCTCAGGTCAAGGAATAAAATTGCCAATATAAATTGTCAGGCAGGATTTGCTCCAAAATATTTATGACTCTACATGAACAAAAAAATGCATGGAAGTTGTGCATTTGCATGTTCAATGCCCTATGAGTACTCATCCATGGCATGTGATGGAAATGACCAAACCCAAGACCCTGTCAAGTGTCAATATACCACCTCACGTGGGCCAAAGCAATCCTATTAATTTACCTTACTTTGGCACATTGGCGCTATAAGCCAAATATATATATGTATAGAAGAAAAAAAAATTCAAGAGTTTATCTTTATGCCTTCGTAAAATATTAGAAATGAATAAGGGAATCTAATGAATTGGTTTATTTAATTTCTATCTGAATAAGAGTGTAGATTTAGTTTAGGATATCCATATCTTAGCTGACAAGTTTTGTAGAGTCTATAAGCATACATACTATGTGTATGTATAGATCTTTCCTGGTTTAAATATAGAATTATGTTGAGCGAGTTTTTATCCTCGTAGTTACCCTCTCCTGTATGGTTTTGTATGGTGTGTGGTTGATGCCAAATTGCCAATTCGTCTAACCTAATCAACTGTATAGATTGGTTGATCCTAATATTTGGATAACCTTTGCTTGATCATCATTGAAGATTGGATGGTCGCATCAATTGCCCTAATTTCTGTCACACAGATCAAAGCTGGCAGATACCTCGTTCATTGAATTAAACAAACTGCTTTAACATGTGACTTATTTGCATGGGACCATTTTTATTTTTTTAAGCTAAGGAAAGTCAGAACATGTATGACTTACGAAATTAGTTTTTGCCCCGGATTTTGTGATAAATATGCTATTTGGACCTTTTGGCATGGGGGGTGGGCCCCCAGGAAATGTAACAGGTATATAATCATAAGGTGAACTGCCCTGAGGATTTGGTAGGACCACCTGAGGTCAGCCTACGGTAGGACTGACATCAGCAGCCAACACATCAGCACTAAAAAGTGAAAAGCATCACCCAAAAAGTGTAAGTCACTTTTTCGGCGCTGATGTGTCAGCCCCTAATGCCAGTCCTACCTTAGGCTCACTTTAGGGGTCACACCAAATCCGAGGTGGGTGAACTGGTTAAAGTCAAGTTTTTCCCTATCAAATTAAGTAATAAAACATAATTAAACCTCAAAAGAAGTACATGCTAATTGTGTGTAAGTTTTTGAAGCAATGAAGTAATAATAATAACAATAACAACAACAACAATAATAATTAATAAAAAGAAGCAAACTTAACTGGAATGTGTATTGGATCCCGAGCATTCTTTGTTCTATGGTGAGAGGAATGTGGTACTTTTTCTTTTCTCATTTCCAAATTCCATGGGTTTTTCCAATGTTGACATTTGGCGTGCCCTACCGGGGGCTATTTGCTGGGGATTGTGGAAGGAAAGAAATGGTAGGATCTTTGAGGATAAGCATCGAAGTCAAGGCGAGGTCGTGGTTTTTATATATATAATACTCTCTTTGAGTGGGCCTTAGTATGGGGATCCTTTGATGAGAAGGAATGGTATGCCTATGGCGCGAGGAGTTACAACTTTTAGTTTGATTCGGGGTAATTTTGTAATTTTTATATGTACTCATCACTTTCATGGTGATTCCTATCTTTTGTAAGTTTTACTGTTTTCCCTACTTATTTATAATAAATGATCCCTTTACCTCTCAAGAAAAACTAGAATGTGTATTGCATATTACCATAACATGTCATTTGCAAAATTAAAGCAGCATTAGAATCATTAAGTAAACCCTGTTATAGTCCTTACCACAATCAATGAAAATCATCTGAGGGAGTCTAGAAGTAACTCATATGGATGATAAAATAGAGACAATTGAGATGGTTTGGTTATGTCATGTGCAATGAAAGCCATAAACCTCAATGGTGAAAAGAATAATTGGTCAAGGTCAAAGACTCTAAAAGAGAAGAGGATCACTAAAAAGGACATGGGTTGAAGTATGAGAAATAATCTGAAGGTATACACATTAATGGAGGTCAGAGCACTTGGATAGATTGGAATCACAATATTCGTGTAGCCAAACCCATATAATTGGAAGAAAGATTGGATGCTAATGATGATATTTATGATGAGGATGAGGATGAGAATGACAATGATGATGAAGATTCTAAGCATATTTCTGGGACCATCTTTCATGAGAAACTTGAATTCTCTGGTTATGTTGATGTACCTGCAATATGAATAGAAGGAGAAGAAAGAAAGAGAAGAAGAAGAAGGAAAAAGAAACATATGGGTGTCTCACCTGCCCATGATTGCAAGGTATAAGTTCTCCTCATGGATTTTTTATGAGTATCTACCTGCCCTGTAGCATTATCTTATTTTATTTTATTTTTCTGTCGTGTCTCCTTCGATTTTGAGGGATGCTGCCTTGGTTGCCTTCATCAGTGAGTAACAACTACTTTGGTGGAGTTTGTCGTTGAATAGAGGATTGGTGTAACCCCTCGGGTGTTGTTTTTTGGTTCCTTGTGCTCATGTTTCTCCACAGGCCAGGTTGTGGCCCTATGTATGTGTGGGACCCTCTCGATACTGCTTGCTTCTCTATTTTCTGAGTTCCTTGTGCTTGTCAATTGCTGGTTGTGGCACTGTTGACTGGTGAACAAAGTTCTGGAGGCCTTGTGTTATCGTGGTTCCTTGGTGTGCTATGTCTGGGACTCCTTACAGCGTATAGGCACCTTTGTGTGAGGCTTTTCATGCAGCTTGGTGTGGTCTTTTGTGTTTGGACGTGGTCTATATAGCTGGTTGAAGCCTCTCCTTCAATTTCTTATGTTGCCTGTTGCAGGACAGGGTCTGAGTAGTTCTAAGTATGGATTATACAGTCTTGTTGGTTGTTGGAGTAGTTATGGTGTGTTGCCTTCCTGCTGTGTATTTGGTTTTGCAGTGGTGTTCATTTGTTGTTGTTAGCCTCTCTTGACGCATTTGTGGTTGCTCTCCACAAAGACTTCTAGCACACTTTTTTTCCTACTGGTGTGTGTTTACTTGGCTTGTTCTAGTACTGCAGCCTCCTTTTGTAGCCCTATACCTAATCATCCATGGATCATCGATTCTCGGGTGTCTGATCATATGACTGGTATGTCTAGTCTTTTTTCATCATATTGTGTTTCTTCCGGAAGAGATAAGGTTTGTAGTGCTGATGGTTCTTTGTCATCCATAGCTGGTACTGGTTATACTCCTCTTACATCTTTACATTTGTCTTGTTCCGTGTTCATAACTTTCAGTTAAATCTTGTTTTTGTTAGTCATATTACAAAAGCCTTGAATTATAGTGTTACTTTCTTTTCCATTTATTGTGTTTTTCAGGACTTGAAGACGGGGAAGATCATTGGTAGAGGCCATGAGGATCAGGGGTTGTAACTTATGGATGGTTGTTCATTGGTTGCCTCTACCGCTCAGCAAACACCATCTCTTTCCCCCATTGTTTAGCATCCATCATTTGTTTCTTCCCACCATGCTTAACCTTCTCGGTGGTATTATCGTCTTAGTCATGTCTCATTTTTTTGTTGCAAAAACTATTTCCCGAGTTATGTCATTCCATTTCCGATTTCCATTGTGAAACTTGTGAGTTCGTCAAGCATTGTTGTTCTTCCTACCCTCCTTGTAGTACTACTCTGTTTACCCTTATTCATTCTAATGTGTTGAGACTTGCCCCAGTTACCTCCCTATTTGGATGCCGTTATTATGTGACATTTATTGATGATCACTCTAGGGCCACTTGGATTTATTTGTTGAAATCCAAGAGTGAGGTTATTTCGGCCTTTCAGTTATTTCATAAATTGGTCGAAACTTAGTTTGATGCTAAACTCAAAGTTCTTCGTTCGGATAATGGTGGATAATATCTGTCTACTATCTTTTCCTCTTACCTCTCTTAGCATGGTATTTTTCATCAAACCATTTATCCTAGTACTCCTGAGCAAAATGGTGTTGATGAGAGAGAGAGAGAATAGACATCTTCTTGAGATTACTTATACCTTACTTCTTCACATGCATGTACCACAAATATTTTGGATTGATGCTCTTCAAACTATTGCCTATTTGATGAACCATATGCCTTCACGCATTTTGGGACTTAAACACACCCTTGAGCTTCTCTCATGTTCCTCTCTTGGGTCCTCCCTCTCTTAGAGTATTTGGATGCATTTGTTATGTTTATGTTCGTAAGTTTAACCCCAAAACTCTAAAGTGAATATTCCTTAGATATGCCCAAAATCATAAGGGCTACAAATGCTATCACCCCTCCACTCACAAGTGTATTGTTTTTATGGATGTTACCTTTCATGAGACTGTCTCTTTCTTTTCCTCTAACCAACCTCATCTTCAGGGGAAGCATAGACATGATGGAGAAGATGAGTCGGCTATTCCTCTCTCTATTCCTCCTTATTTCTTTGATGTTGATGGGCACAGTAACTAAGGGAAGATAGAATAAGTTACTACCACCAGGAAAAACAGCTAAAGGCAACCACAAAAGAAGACTTAGGCGAAAGATTTCACACGTGTTTGTTCGGCATAAGAAAAGAGTTGCCCCTATCCCTGATTCTCATGTGCCTCCCCAACAGGTCACCTCGTCTCTAGATATTGCTCCCACAATTCCTCATGATAATACCCACCTTCCTATAGCTATTAGAAAGGGTGTTCTCTCTTGTACTCAACACCCTAATTGCTAACCATGTTTGCCATGATTTCTTGTCTCTTGAGTTTAAGGCATTCTCTACTACTTTGTCCTATGTTTCTGTTCCATGCAGTGTGTCTTAAACTCTCTCTCAACCTCATTAGAGAAGAGCAATGGTGGAGGAAATGTAGGCCTTAGAAAATAACAAATCATGGGATGTTGTCAAACCTCTCATGTGGGAAGGATCCTATAGGCTACAAATTAGTGTTTTCTGTAAAATTGCAACCTAATGGCACAGTGGAACAGTACAAGGCTAGATTGGTTGCCAAGGGTTATACACAAATATATGGGATTGATTATCAGGAAACTTTTACCCCTGTTGCAAAATGAACTCCATTTGCATTTTGATCTCAGTTGCTGCCAATCATGAATGACCATTACTATAACTTGATGTTAAAAATGTCTTCCTATTGTTACAATCCCAAAGGATAAAAGCCTAGCCTAACGCGTTTCCATTAGTCATAAGGCTTTTGGCGTATTGGTTAGGTTCGTAACAATTGGTTTTAGAGCCAACACTATGTTCGAAGTTTGAATCACGAAAGAGACTACCTGGACTAGAGTGAGAACCGCTACAATGTGGAATGGGCTACCTGAGTTAAAGTGAGAGCCGTCACAAAAGGCCCCACATAGTGGGGCTATTGGGATGTCGGTTGCAAAACATGGTGGAATGTTATGATCCGAAAGGTTAAGAGCCTAGCCTACCGCATTTCCATTAGTCATAGGACTTTTGGCATATTGGTTAGGTTCATAACAATTTTTTTTGTTTTTTTTGGAGAAAGTTCGTAATAGAGTTGTTTCTTACTCTACACATATTTATTTATATATATATGTAGAAAGTTGGTATACCCTTGGTGTGGTATATCACCCCGTTATATTTATACAACCAATGTGACCATACCATCTTAAATAAAGAAATTACCTGTCTCTCCTAAAACCCTTAGGTTGTAGGAGAGGTTCGAGTTAATATATTTAATATATTTCAACACCTACATGGAGACCTTGGAGGTGAAGTCTACATGAGCTTGCCTACTGGTTTTCAGATCTCTACCAGCAAAGGAAAGGCATGTCGTCTAAAGAAATCTCTCTACAGCCTAAAGCTATCACCTAGAGCATGGTTTGAAGGATTTTGTAGCGTGCCATGATCAAGAATGGATATCAGATAATGTTAAGCGAACCATACTCTATTTGTAAAGCACCAGAAAGGGAAGATGATAGCTCTTATTGTATATGTAGATGATATAGTTGTTACTAGCAACGATCAGTGTGAGATCAATAACCTAAAAAGCTTTCTAGGAAAGAAATTTGAGATCAAGGATTTGGGGCTTCTCAAATACTTTCTTAGAGGTTGCAAGATTAAAGGATGGAATTTTTTTATCTAAACGTAAGAATGTACTAGATTTCTTCAAGACCCCGAGATGTTAGGGTGTAGACCTTGTGAGCTTGCCATTGAATCTAATCACCGCTTATAGACAGTTAAGGGCCACCGACTTATTGATATTGGCCGCTATCAAAGACTGGTAGGCAAGCTTATTTACTTGACCTTGACGAGACCGGAAATCTCTTATGTTGTTGAGGTTGTTAGTCAGTTTATGCATGCTCCCATGACGTTACATCTTGATATCGTATTCTACATTATTTGAAGAGAAATCGAGGTCAAGAGGTCTCATATGGTAGGCGAAAAGATTTGAGAGTTGAAGCCTTCACTGATGTTGACTGGGCTAGTTTTGTGGATGATAGGAGGTCCACCTTAGGCTGTTGTACCTTTATTATAGGTAACTTGGTTACTTGGTGCAGCAAGAAACAACCCGTTGTAGCACAGACAAGTGTTGAAGCTGAATTTAGAGCGAAGGCTCATGGGATTTGTGAAATTATATGGATCCGTGGTATTCTACGAGAGTTGGGATTCAATTCCCAAATCCCTATGAGGTTGTATTGTGACAATAAGGCCGTCATTAGTATTGCACACGACCCTGTCCAACATGATTAAACTAAGCACATTAAGGTGGACATTTTATCAAGGAGAAGCTACGAACTGGGAGGATATGCGTTCCCTTTGTGAGGATTGAAGATCAATTGGTTGATATATTCACAAAAAGGCTTATGTAGTCCTAGTAGTTATATTGTTGGCAAGCTTAGTATGCATGATATCTACATAAAAGCTTGAGGGGGAGTGTTGTATTGCATGGATATATAGGGTTATATTTGTAAGGGTACTTATGTCTTTGTACAATATTGGGGTATTTTTGGAAATTCCTATAGTTGTATCATTACTTTTTGATATATGAAGCAAAATATGTGAGAGGTGTCTCTACACTCTCTATACGTATTCTTCCCAATCCCCCTTCTTCTTCTCTCCTTCTTCCTCCTCCTCTAGTTGCAACCCTAAACTACATCAAGCACTAAACACTAAGATTTCCATTGTCCAATGGATCAGGGTGGTCTAGGTGTTCGGAATCCTCGTCTGATGAACATGGATCTTTTAAGCAAATGGACATGGTGTTTTGGGGATGAAACAGCAAGCCTTTAGCAATCAGTGGTTGCTACAAAGTTTGGGGAGCAGGAGCATAGCTGGTTTAACTGGGTGCCAAGGGGCTCTTATGGTGTTGGTCCTTTGAGAGGTATTTGTTGGGACCAATATATCATTCAGGGTTAGGCGACTTTTAGAGGGGGTTGAGGAGACACAGTGTGCTTCTGGAAAGATGTCTTGTGCAGACAAGTCCCCTTAATGCAGAAGTTCTCAGATATATTTCGCATGGCTAGTTTGCCAGATGGCACGGTTCAGCAGCATCATGTGTCCTCTCCTACACGTCGTGAGTGGAATCTGCGGTTGCGGCGGTTGGCTAACAATTGGAAAGTGGTTTCTCTGTCTCTCCCTTTTTGCCTTGTATTGATGGAGCTAAGCGTGGCAATCCAGGGGAGAATGACATCCGTCTTTGTCATCCTATGTCCTCTCCTATAGGTCGTGAGTGGAATCTGTGGTTGCAGCGGTTGGATAATGATTGGGAAGCGGTTTCTTCGTCTCTCCTTTTGCCTCGTATTGATGGAGCTAAGCGTGCCAATCCAGGGGAGAATGACATTCGTCTTTGGCTGGGTGAGTCTGGGGGTGAGTTCCTTATAAGTTTTTCAATGTATGCTTCCTTAGATATCGCTGAAGATGAGTAGGATTACTCCCCTTATTTGGAAGGCTGAGATGTCCCCTAAGGTTAAGTTTCTTTTGTGGTTGATTGTCTGGGGGCGAGTGCTGACCGTGGATAACCTTATGGCCCGTGGTTTGTGTATGGTCAACAGATGTAGCCTCTGTTATGCGGCGCTGGAGACAGTTAGTCATTTGTTTATCCATTGTCCGGTGGTGACCAGCATGTGGGATTCCTTTCTTTCCCCATCTGGTTTGCTGGTCCCTTTGGATGGAGATGAATTCCCTCATTTTCGAACGACTCTAAGCTGCCCACACAGATTGTTGTGGATCGGGCATGGGCTCTACTCTTCAGTTGGATTTCCTACCACCCTTTTAAAATAGGTTTAAGTACCATATGTGGGTTTTTGAGTGGGATTCTTTGATGTTCAGCTAGGGGTTGTGCATGGGGCGCCCTGTACTTCTCGTAGTTGTGCCTTTTTGTGTTTTTCAATATAATCTTTACTTTATCGATTAAAAAAAGGGTGACTCAGCCAAGCTGTATGGGCCTCAAGGGATAAAGATATTTATTCAAAGGGGTAACTAGTAACTACACATAAATGGAGCAATTCCATCAAGTCATGCCAACTTGTAACAATATCAATTACAAGTTTATAAAAGGGCTAAGGAGAAGTGCCTATTTTGGGATGTTCATTGTAAAGAATTTATCAATTGATCTCTAGTGGATATCAGGGAGGGTGGGTTAATTTTGTTAAAGGGAGAATGTAATCTTCTTTTGGGAATTTGATCCCTGTCGTTTTTGGGGATATCTTATCCCCACTAATGAAATTTCATTTTATCAATATATATATATATATCATGCCCACCTTGGATACCACTCGAGTCTTTAATTATGGAAATACCCATAATCGTGTTAAATAACATTGAGACAACAAAATTTCCAACTTGAAAAACATGACACAAAGTATAATAAATACCAGGAGTGTTTGTATTATTCTCTTTTTCCTTGACTTGAAAAGTATAGGAAAGAAAGAAAAAAATCATTAAATGTCTATGTGTGTGTGTGCGTAGCATGAAATTGTAAATAACAATATCACCTCACATATGGAAGGTTTTGCATCGCAGCAGCGTACGCCATACTTAGTTGACCTTCATCACCATGCTACAGTAGTAAGAAGAAAACCAAAGATACAACATTAACAAAAAATAAAATAAAAATTGAGGAATGTTAAACAATATTCACATTGCTTCAAGTAGCAAACCCGTTTACGCTAATAAGTAATATTTTGGAACAGCCAAATCAAAGAGTAACTGTAGACTCTCCATTGGATAAATAACAGCATGTAGAAGTGTGGTCCTTTAATAAAACACAAAATGAGGATGATGTGATTAAAATTATAATGAAATCTTGACAATTCATGTAGTAATGAAGCTCGATGGAATTGTAGAGATAAGTAATTATACTCTTTCACCCAGAAACCACGGCCCCAGCATATTATTGTTGTAAAAAGAGCATGTTAGTGACAGACACTTATGCTCATCAAAAGATTGACATACTTTAGAAGAGGTCTCGTGGTCTAAAGTGATAAGATTGAGAGAATAATTTTTAATTAATAACAGAAAATTCTTACTTTATCAGTTAGGTCCACAGCCATGGTCTCTCCGTATCTTTGTGTAAGATCATGAAAATGGCGTTCCACAACTTTTGGCTAAAAAGCAAAAGATCAAAGGCATAAATATGACTAGATGTTGGTCATTAGCAAAATAAGAGGATAAAGAGATACATCTTGGAGAAAATTGCATACTGTTTCTTCATGATCAATTATTTTAAGGCGTGGTTTATAGCTCAAATCCACAATTTGCTCCCAAAGAAGGGGAATCGAACCTCGAATCTGAAAAGAAATAATTAAGCATCTATTATTCATGGAATCAGAACTTCAATTTGGAACTATAATTGAAAATGAGATGTGAGTTGGATTTAAAAAAGGTCATTACCCAGTGCCAGTCCCATAACTATGGGGATCAAATGAGTTAAATATGCAGAAGAAAAAGTGAAGCCATTCTAAATAGATAAAAAGTTGGTATGACCTATTATCAGATCAAGTTTCAAACACAACTAGTTCACAAAATCTTACTGGTATATTAAACAGAACATGAAATACTACTCTTAGTAAACAAAGGGAGTCAAACTCTAAAACAAAATACCACGGCAGATCTTGAGCAGCAACGTCAGGACCAGCAAGAGAGGCCAGTGTGTGTTTTGCATCCAGTCTTGACAGCAAGGGAAGTCAATGATATTGAGGATTTGAGGCGTAGCAGTCTTTTCCAAACCAGATTCAAGTGCAACAACTAGTTGTGTTCTCTTGTGATTGATGGTGGTAGTTGTACTAATGTGGTGTCTGAAGAGACTTGCAAAAAGCTTAGATTGAAAGTTGAATCACATCCCTCACCTTACAAAGTAACATGGGTCAACAACACGAACTTGCCAGTTCAGGAGAGGTGCCTTGTTACTTATTCTTTAGAAGGATTTACTG
>JAOXJP010050188.1:0-16058 GCA_025762735.1 Platanus orientalis
CTTAAATGCTTTATATAGTTATTTTAGTCTAGAGTGTGCAATCATGCTCAACATAGATTGAAATTTTCATAACAGTTTACATTGAAATTTTCATAATTTTTATAATATTTCGAAGCATTCTAGTGAAATTTCCATTAATCCTCATGACGAATTATCCATCAAAATCGAAATTTTGAACCTTGGATAGGTTAAGAGTTCAAACCTACATCTTAACATTATTATTTTTTTAATTCATGGGCCAGCCTGAAGCCCGGTCTTAGGCCCGGTCAATTAATGAGGGCCGGCCCAAGCCCGGTCTATAATTTGAGGACCGGGCCATAGTAAGCCCAGGCCCGGCCTGTGCCCACTCCTAGTCAAAGCGTTTATTTGGATTGCCACTCATAATAGGATGAATACCATGGACCTAATATAAAAGCAGCACCCATTCCTTCATATATCTCCTCATATGTCTGCTCTTTGCAAGGCGAATGGGTATACCAGCTGTTAAATGCAATTTGCCTCTTCTCTTGATGAGGCTTTCTCCTTTTCTTGTTGTATTGCCTCCAGTTTTTATTTTATTTTTTTATTTTAATAGTAATAATAATAATAATAATAATACCATTAGATCTTCCGGGTGAATTATTGGCTGGGTTGGGTCAACCCGATCCAGCATACATCCAATCCTTTACATGTGTACCATGAATCGTGACATCAGAAGAGTGCAAGCTTGATTGCCTAGTTTTTCCTTCTATAAGATAAGTGATAGCTTGATTGACTGCTTGATTTGCTCATTTGTTGATAGCGATAAGATAACGTTGAAAATCTCCACTACGACAAGATGACCTCAATCAGTGCTCAAAATAATGAAAGTATTAAAACATTGGAAAAGATGTGAAGGAGACAAGAGCATGTGCTCTTCAGGGAGTAACCTATCACGTTGCAATGAGTGGACGGCGTTATATTATGCCAGCGAGTTTAATGCTAATTTAATCCAAGCCCTTTGAAGTGTAGTTTTGTAGCTTGAATAACTCAACAGGGGACCACCGTTCTCTTCATTAAAAACAACAAAAAAATAGAGCATTTTTAAGGGATCCATTGGTTCCTATTTTTCCTTTTTATATGGGGTGGGTTGGGGTCACTTGGTTTTTTTACACCTTGTTTATGATAATACCCTAGACATGGCCAATTTAGAGAGTCTCCTATGGTCTGGTCTGCTACATACATTCTCTATTCATCTAACTATCTAGGGTCACATATTTCTTGTTAGGAAATTGTGTGTTGTAAAATAATTACTTTGGGTGGAGAGAGAGAGAGAGAGAGAGAGAGAGAGATCTGAAGAAAAGAAGCTTTGACTTAAAACTACAATTGAGATAAGAAACTTAATTTTCATCTCATTTTATTTTACTCCCTCTCATTAAGGTATTCTTTAATCATTCTCATGCTGTAGATCTATTTCTTAATTTTATGGTCCTTTTTTTTCTTCAATTAGATTGTTGAAATTATTTATCTTCGAATTAAGAATACGATAATCCCTCAACTAGTGATGTAGAAGATTTTCAAAATTTTCTATCTTGTATAATCACATTATTCTAATCAGTAAATCAGTATGCCATTTTTCTTTGGGTTGTTACAAGTCTAAAGTTAAGCTTTATTTTATTTTATTTTTCTGTTTCTTTCACTCTCAAATTTTTCTATGGGTGACCCAACTCCCCTTCCTCCTATAGATGGGTACCAACTTCAAATTGAGTGGAAGTGCCTAATTTCTGCATTGTTTCCACCGCCAATACCTCATGATTTTTCTTAAGTTAGAATTGCAAAATGCGGGGGAGAGGGGGGGGGGGGGGTTGGTAATTGAAGAAATGTCTCCACCAAGGAGAGGGGAGAAGAAATGTCTCTTTGTCCAGCTCCCTTGAGAGCCACTCAGGTGCGCTAGCATACAACCATGTTTTAGCCATGGATAGACGGGAGCCCTGCTTGGCTAAGACATGGGCAGTTTCATTGGACAATCTCTTAATATAGTGATAAGAAATTTTATAAAATGAAAGCATAACATGTCTAATTTCTGAGATGATATTATTTATTTGCCATGGAGGTAGAATTTGGGAAATTAACTAGGTTGATGACAGCCAAAGAGTCTCCTTCCAAAATGACTCTTTTTGATTTTTACCTAGAACCATATGAAGTCCAAGAAGCACAGCTTGAGCCTTAGCAGTAAATGGAGAAGAGACATGACTTCTTTCCACTCTACCAACCATAGATAGCCCTTATCATCTCTAAGAGCTACCTCGATACCCGATCTGGCAAAATGAGAATCAAAAGCTTCATCAAAATTAGCTTTAATCCATCTTAGAGGATGCTAAAACGATGGGGATGTGGGCTTTGAGAGATCAGTCATTTGTGCATACAGTTGTGGACTGTTAGAATGGATTCCGGATCCTCTACTGCTTAAGCAGTATGGACTAGGGATATACATGGCTACCCAAAAACAAAAAAAGACAAAAAACAAAAAATGCAGCAGGGATATACCTATTGATTGCCTTATCACATGGGTATTTTTGTTAATATGTCAAAAATAGAGTTTTTTTTTTTTTTTTTTTCTTTTTTAATTTTATACACTCAAATGTATTTACATACTCTTACAATGCTTTTCATTGCCTTGTGATTAGATTAGTGAGATATTTCTATTCAAGCAGTAGAAGATTTGGGATTATCAAAATCTAGGTGGGTAGGCCAATGCTTCCTTGCCTTGGTGATTGCAGCAATACCTCTTCTGGAGAGAGGTCACAAGTTCAATTCCATTTGACAGGATTCCACAGCGTGTGCATTGACATGTGCCTCCCTTGCATGTTGACTACAAAAGTATACTAAAAATGTTCAACAACCATGTGGAAACTGTGCAGTCATTGTGACTTATGCCCAATATGAATTGGCATGCTTCTCCTATGAAAAGATTCATAACAATTAGGGGTGTCAGGATGGGTCTACACTTACCCAATTCTTGGTCTCTATTTATGATTCTGGTTCAGGTCTATTTGGGTCAGATTAAGGCTCCAAATCGGGTTGGGCTAGGCCGGGCTAAGGTCAACCTGAGTCCAGCCCTGACCCAAACTCAGCCTGAGCCCAAATTAGGCCTGACCTCCCAAGCCCAACTTTGGCCCATTAAATAAATATGGGCTTTGGGCCGAGTTCGAACCAACCCAAACTCAACAGCCCCCACTATTAGTATGCTGCATTGTTATTTAAGCACTTCTTAATTTTTTTTAAGTTTGAAAAATCCTTATAAAAAAAATATCTAGTTCAGGCCAGACCCAGCTTCAAGCTTTTTATCTACACAAACTCTCCCAAAGAATACTTTAGGCCTAACATCTGGGCCTGAACTCAAGCCTACCCAGTCTGTCCAAATGTTGGACCAAACAAGTTGGGTATCGGGCTAGGCTGGCCCAATTTGCAGCCCTACCCTCCAATTCGGTATGAAATTGATGGTCTTGGATCTGACTGTACAAATATGGGTATCTTACACTCTTAACAAGTAAAAATGGAAAAAATAAAACTTTAATCTTATAGTAGGAACAAATAATAAGAGGAGAAAAAAGAACAAATTACCATCCATTATTTGTTTTACCTGATAATAGAACTGACTCTTATCCGGGTACAAGTATATGAACCAAAACCTGATCCGATTATTGATGACCACAATAATCAAATAAAGATTTATCTGATAATCGGGTGTCCATATACACCTGGATATGACTTGACTTGGCTTTATCTGATAATTGGGTGTCCATATACCCTAATCTGCGTGGTTTGTTGACTCGGATTTGACTTGACTTGGGTAGCTCAGGAGTGGAGTCGACTCGGGAGTCACTGGAGTGAACTCAGGTAGTCATACCACTTTTTATTTTTATTTTTATAAAATGGAAAAAAATAGTTAAATTTAAAAAATTTCTAACTTGTATTATCCTTTTTCTTGATAAATATAAAAAATTTGTTATATCATTACTTGAAAATCCAATATATATATATATACAAACTACTAATAATCTAATACCATAACAAAGTAGATGTAACTATTTATAGACTATAAAATCCAAACTAAAGTAAAAATACTATTAGTATTAATATATTGAAGACCAACGTATATCTTTTTAACGCAAGCATAGAAACAAAATACTACTTAATCTCTAAGATTCAAATTTATATGGTTAGAAATTCAAGTTAAAAATCTAATATTCCTACCATTTTATCCTTCATTCTTTTAAGTTCTTTACTCTTTTTTTCTTTTAGGGATTTTTTAATATCTTTGTGAGTTTATTTGTTGGAGATTTTAAAAAAGAAACCTCAAGCCCCAAAATAATTAGAGTTTCATATTGTGTTCCAATTTGGCTTTGGGTCATTTTAAGGTCTACAAAACTCGGTTGAATCACATAAATTGGTCCGAGTAAAATAAGTTTACTGAGTTAAGTTGTTAACTCAGTGAGTCAAACATTGTTGGAGTCAATAATATGACTTGACTCATAAGACTTAGAAGTGGAATCAACTTGGGGGAGTCGGCAAACTATGCTAAAAACCATATATAGCCAACTGTTGACCTTGTGTTGGCATGCAATCATTTGTATTAGGATTCGAAAAGGAAGAGTGAAGTTTACAATTCCCTTATTTTATTTTATTTTTATTTTTTATTGTAACACTCCTCACATGAAAAGGATGTGCGGTTGATATTGTATTGTTCCACATCCCATTAAGTCTTAAAGAACATGGCATATTTATAATGGATCAAATATTCCCAACTCCTCTATGGGCCACAATTTGCGTCAGACCCTCCATCTAAATCCATTAATTTATTTAGAAAGAATACTTTGGGCTATCTCTTCCACTGGTCAAAGCCCAAAAGTTAATTTGAGTAACTTCAACCATTCAACCTAAAAGCTCCACTTTGGTTGGATAGGAAACAAAAGGAAAGAGAACCTCTTTTTTGTCCTTGCTAATTACTCTATAGTTTAAAAGGATTAAAAATAGTTGCCGTCATAGGAAAAGCTCACACACTGGTTGGTTAGTGGGATTGCTTAAATTTGTTACTTGGAAGTGGATCATGCAACAAGTACCGCACTTGTACCATGGGCCTTTACTGGATGTTCCTAAGGATCTTCTTAACGAAATTATTATTCTTAATATGGCGGATCGAATCAATTTATAGATTAATGAGGGGTGTACATCGCATAAGCTTATGCTAGCGTAACATAAACATGTTTTACAAATATAATGCATAACTTTTTTGTTGCTTTCGTATATGCCAATTATGCCAACGTGACATAACCAGGTTTTATATTATGATAACTAAACAGAAAACGGTCATTACCCTCTACCAAAAAAACTATATACATATATATTAAAAAAGTCATTACCCAATATTGGCTCCGTAACTATAGGGTGTTGCGAGGTATAAACGAGAAACAGACCTAATCTTTGGCATTTTGTGCAAAGTGACTGCTCATCATATACTCAAATCTGCGTTTTAACACTCGGCAGCCAAAGCGGCTACAATTACACCAAACAATGACCCTAATTTTTATTATATTAATGCTTTTTCAATTATTACCAATGAACTGACTAACAAGAGAAAATCTCCCTTAATTTGAAACATATTTCAACCATCTCCAATTCTCTCTGAAAGGCTTGGGTTCTCTCTATGCCAAACTTCTTTTGAATGCATTGGAAAAATCCCTATTGTTGCACATCATCAATATTCTCATGAGAGCCCCAATGTTATTACTTTCCTTCATGGATGAGGATTATTATTATTTGCATCAACATATCTATATTTTTTTAAATTAAATTTGGTCTTCTAATGACTACTAAATATTAGCCCACTCTAATGTATGCCTATCAAATTCCTTTACCATCAGCTAATGGCTTCCCAATCTTATTTCACTCTATTGCATATCATTATCACATTTCTTTATCCTCCTAAGCTAATTTGATTATGCAAGAAAACAACAATACAATAATCCATTATAAATTAACTATATCACAAATAGCTTTAATCGATTCCAAGAGTCCTACATATTTAGTCTATACAAAGGCATTGACTCCTGATATTATTCTCTTTAGCAGAGAGAGGATAGAGTGACTTCAGTTTTGTCCATAAAAGCCCAAAACCTTAACCCATCGATTCAACCAGGAGTTAAAACAGGCAGTACAGATTCGAGTTCGTTAATCAAATTTTATTAAGGAAGAAAATTTGAAATGAAGAAGCAAGGCTTGTAGTTTGATAGAGGAGAAAGTAGAGTAATGAGAGAATAAAAAAAGTCACAACATTATTCTCCAACATGGAACCAATTCTACTGTTCAAGTATCCAATGCACATTGTCCTATATGCCATTCCTACATTTCCATTTGTCATGTTCTGATCATTCTCAGGAGGAGAATGTCCTTGGGCTTAGGTTGGACACCCTTGTATCTAGAACCAAGATTACCAATTGTAGTTAGCCTCTAAAAATGGGCTTGACCCCATCTGTTAGGTCTAGGGTTTGGGATTGGACCCGAATACACCTATTTGAAATTGTCAGTCCTACCTGTGTAGAGCGCTGTTAATGGGCTGGTCTTGGTAGGATCCATGGTGCCAAAAACCAACTTAGACCCAAAACATGGACACTTTGAGGCACCTCACCCCATAAGGGCCTTATCCTCTGCACCAGGAGCAGAGTGCCCCTTCTCACAGGGGGGTGTGGGCTCATGCACTTTTTTGCATGGAGCACCCCCCCTCCCGCCCCCGTGACAAGGTGCACCCTGCTCCCGGTTCAGAGAATTTTCTTGCAATTGCTTATGTTTAGTCCACCAACCTAGGCCCAACTCCATATGGGCCCCTTTAAGCCCACTATTGCCCAAGGCCATCATTTTAAGACCATCTTCACTGGTGAGGCTTGACTTTCTGCCTATGTAACCTGACAGTGAGTGACACCTATCTCAAAAAAGTTGTCAAATAATCAGCTGTAGCAAAATTTTTTGTAGCATTTTGTAACATGAGAAAAAGATCACAAAAAGACGAGCCTTGAGAGACAAAACATGGTAGAATACCCTTGATTTTTGTTCATGTTACAAAAAGCCACAGTAAATTTTGCTACAGCTAATCAATCATCTTCTTACTTATAAAGCTTTAATTAACCACCAAAGTCTACTCTCTTTCTCCTTTTATGGTTGGTTCGTTTTCTTCACCAGCTTTTTTTAGAGATTGGGTAACTCGGCCGAGTCAGAACGTTGACTCGTAAGAATCTCAATTCTGACGGCCGTTCTATTCTTTCCCCTCTCTCTCTGTGCATAAATCTAGGGTTCCCCTTTCATTCTCTCTACCCTTCTCTGCAGCTGAGCAACCATGACTTTCTCAGTTGTACAGGTAGTTCCTTCTGCAACTCAATTGAGTCTCTTCTCGCCGGACAGAAAATCTCTTACTGATCTTGATTTTTCTTTAATCTCATATTTGGTTTTTTTCTTCCTTGTCTGGGTTGCAATTTTAGGGTCTCACCAAGTCCCTTGCTATGACTGTGCTTTCTGAGATCGGAGACAAGACTTTCTTCGCTGCTGCGGTAAGAAAGATGACTAATTCTCCTTTTTTTTTTTTTTTTTTTTCTGAAGCTGGATGGTTAGTGTTGTTGTATTCTACGAGTTCTTATGTTGTACCCTAGCATGTAAATCTTGAAAACACACTAACTGAATATGATTTTAAGAAATTATTGAAATTCTAAACAGTATTAGGCTGACCATTGGGCATCATTAATTAATTTTGGGTCTTCATAATCTGTTAATTTTCCTGATAAACGAAATTTTAAAAACGACACAAAACTGTAGCAACAAAGATTGGAATTCTAGGGGATGGCAAGAAGAAAGGCCATTGTGAGGATTGAATGTTGAAAAATGTGGAAGCAGAATGCGTTCCTTATAAATCTTGCTGCCAGTTGAGAAAATCCATAGGAAACTTGGATCCTGCACGGCCACATGGTTGATCACTTTTCAATTTGTTAATCACTATTTAACTAAAAATTTCCGGGCCTAACACTCCTTACAAGCTGTCTTTAAATTCTTTCCAGTGACAATCCAAATTTATTTTTATCCAAATGCCAGGAGGGAGGGGAGGGGGGTTTGCATTCAAATGTTCTTAGGTCCTGAAGAAGCAGAAGAAATTTCCATTGGCACCAACTCAGTCACAAGTGGGTTTTCCAAATAATTACCTCTCGCATTTTTTTGTAAGACTGGCTCTTCCTATAACACATTGGATTACTTGATGAGTAATAAAATCCTTGAAGCAGCTTCTGAACATATTTGCTTCAGTAGGGGGGGGGGGTGTTCCAGGTCGTCCTTCTGTTTTATTTCACTTTCTGGGTGAACGTTAGTTGTGCTTGTTTTCTTTATTTGAATAAAATTCTCCTCAGTACCTTTAAAAAAAATAAAGGAGACAAAGCCAAAAGAAGAAACAAAAAGAACCATACAATCCCAGCCCACACAACTTGATTACAGCCCAATGATTCTATTCCAATCATTTGCAAGCACATCCCTTTTTAAGTTTGAGCAATCCTTGCATCTTGATGCCCAGAAATGTCTTTGACTCTTGAAAAAACTCTAATGCTGGGTTTAGCATAGATGTTGAATGTCTTGTTGTTTCTCTCTAACTAAATTTCCCAGACCACTGCAGCAGGAACAAGATATTTATTATCTTTTCCTCTCTTTGAAAAAGTTGAAGACCTTCAGCCTCAGAAAAGATTTTAAGATCCCTCGGGCTAACCCAAGTCTGCCCAAACATCATTAGACTTGCTCCATAAATTTCCATTGAGAAATTGCACTGAATCAATAAAGGAGATATATTTTCTGAATCTTCATAGCAAAAGACACAAACATTTGGAAGATTCATACCCCTCTTAGCCAACTCATCTACAGTTAAGATTCTACCGATTACTGAAAAATTGCACTTTTGATGAAATTGGGTGGTACCAAATGATATTCCAAGGAATCTGAAATTCTGAATCAGCTCAACTCTACTCATCATCCTAAAACAAGATTTCACAAGTAACCACTCGCCTCCTGAATAATTCTCCTATCCGCCTCACCAGGCTCACCCTCTCTATTCTGCCTCAGTCCTTCTAATCTCTACAAGAGATAAATTATTGGGTAGATCTCCCAATCATTCAAGGCTCTCCTTAAAATCGGATTCCATGAGGTCTCATTCTTAACCTTAGAAATGTACTTAACCGCCTTGATCTCTTTCCTCTCTGCTATACTGAAAATCTCAATGAATTCATAAATATATATAAGAAATGGAGTTTTCATATTAAATAACCTCATAGTAGAAACTATTCCAAAATAGAAAATGACCCAACTACTCCAATGCTTTTTTCCCCTTTTCCATGCAATTGCTTTTGTAGACAAGGTCTTCTTAAGTTGCATTTGAAGATAGACTCTTCTTATTAAATAACTTCATAGCAGAAAAGTACTCCGAAATAAACAATTCCCTGACTTTCCAATGCTTTTTGTCTCCTTCCAGGCAATAGCTTTTGTAATCAAAGTCTCCTTCGAAGACTTCTCAGAAGATAAGCCTTCGCCTAGGTCTTCCAAATAGAAACATAACTATCACTCTAGTTTGCATATTTATCTCAATCAATATTGACACATCTGTCATATAACAATGGGCCTTAAAAGCAACATTTTGAGTTTATTGTGATTCCAACAGTGAGCTTTCGAAAATAGTTTGGAACCAGCCTATATGATGTATAGAAGGGCAAAGGTGAAATGCATTTTTTGGGCTGCTCATTGTAAAGAACTTTCATATTGTTCTATAGGGGACGTTAGGGCAGGGTGGCTTAATTTTATTTAAGGCAGAATGTAACTTTTATTGGGAGCCTGCTCCCTGTGGTTTTTGGGGATGTCTTATCCCCTCTTATTGAATTTTCTTTTATCAGAAAAAAAAAAAAGTCCTTCATTGTATTAGAATATAAAGAGAAGAATACATAATTGGCAGTCCGTATGGTGACAATTCCTTAAGTATGTGAGTCCTATTGCAGTTCTATTGTTATCTGATGCTGCTAATTGTCACTTGAATTTGCTTTTGTCTGTTCCTATGCATAAAAGTCAGGAAATGATTGGTAGTCTTCTTTACATGCATGATTCTAAAACTGACTATTTTTATGCATTTATCTTACACTTTTGTGCATGTTTTAAGATCTTGGCAATGCGCCACCCAAGAAGACTTGTCTTGGCGGGCTGCTTGGTAGCTTTGACTGTAAGCTTGCTTTCTGCATTTTTTTCTTTTCTTTTATGCATTTGGTTTGTTTTCTAGATATCCTAATTCTTTGCAATATCATGATTATGGAAACTGAATTGCAGGTGATGACTATCCTTTCAGCTCTTCTTGGCTGGGCTGCCCCAAATTTGGTAAGCTGTTTACAACTTATGAAAAATTCTACTTATTCTTAGGTAGAACATATCATTTGTGGGTTTCGTTTTGGAGATGTTTGTTAAAGATATTACTCTTTGATATATGTAGTGATGTGGGAGCATACCATGTCAAGAAAAATAAGTTGGAAGACAATGGATAGTCTTCCATGGAGTGTCTAGTAGTATAGCCTTATTTTTTTGTTATTTTCCTATTTTAGAAGCTTTAGTTAGTGGATTTGATGTAATAAGACTAATAGTACCATGGTTAGCTTGTTTCTTTGGGTTTTTAGTTGTAATCCCGTTTTTCACTTTGGACCCAATTTTTCTATAGCCAAAACTTGACTTTTTGGCTTGATTTTGATGTCATTAGATAGGTTATTCAGTTATCTTTCTAACGAAACCAAAATTGCACAACTTCGAGGTGATTTGCAAAAGTTATGACCAAATTACTAAGGGGGTGTCAATAAAAATGGGAATAGTGTTTTTAGAAAGTCTTAGGTTTTAATAGAGTTTATATGAGAGAGGGTTTTTATGTAATAAGACTTTAATAACCTTTAATCTAATTACAAATAGGGAATTTTAATTAAGAGTCCTAGTTAGATTAGAAGTATAAGTAATTTAAGTTTATAAATAGATAGATTTTTAGGTTTTAACTCAGTTATTGATGATGAAATAAAGATTGATTATGGAGTCTACGATTTGGGTTGGTATCTTTTCCAAAATCCCTCACGTGAGGTGAGTTCTCTTCTTCTCTCTTTTCTTTTCTAATCTTGTTTTCATTTTCATTTTCATTTTCTTCTTCTTTCTTTGATTTCTTCTTTGTTTTCTTGAATTTACTTTCCTTTATTCCTTTCTTTAAATCAAGAATTGCACTCTTGAATTCTTTCATTAGTTTTCTTGAATCTTCCTAGTTTCTTGATTTCTTTTAAATTACTTCTATTTTTACTCTCTTTTTTTCTTGTTTTCCTGATTTAATCTTTTCCCCTCTTTTCTTTAATTCAAAAATTGTTTTCTTGTTATAATTATTTACATTCTTGAGTTCTTTAATTGATTACATTCAATTTTCTTTCCTTCTTGAATTCAAAATTTGAATTCTTGCCTTTATTTAATTTGTTTTCTACCTTATCCCATCATAATTCCTTGAAGGAGCCTAATTCTTAGGTATCCTACATCACTAGAGCTTGGATTTGCCACTCTATAAATAGGGGATTAAGCCCAATGGCTTGTAGAACTAGAGTGAATGAATTAATAGTAAAATCCTTGTGAAAACAAGCCTAAATGTGAGGTATTGAGCCAATTGAGTAATATCCGTATGAACCCTTGACCTTGGAGTTGTGCCAATAGTAAAATCTTAACTAAGGTCTCTAAACTTATAGTTACATCACTTGGAAGCTACAAGGTGGGACTTATAGTCAAATTTGTCTGTAAAGAAACAACCCGAATCAATGAAGAAATTATACATCCTTCACGACTTCTATCAGAGGTCACAGCCTTTGCTAGAGTCACTAAAGGCGGATTCTTGCAACGCTTGCTAGAGCCAAGTGTGATTAGTCCATCGGAGCACTGGACGGAACAAGCCCATCGGAGTCACTGGGAGTGGATTCTCTGGAACTTGTAAGTGAATTGGTAGATTTGTTATTTTATCTTGTGATAGTTTAGACTTTAGAGAACTCAAGGGTGACCTAGTGCACAAGGCTCCCGCTAACGCGGGGTCTGAGGAGGGCAAGATGTATTAATTAAAAATAACAAGGCTCAGGGGTGAGCCAGTTGAGAGTGGATGTAGGTCTGGAGTGCCAAACCACTATAAACAACGGTGTCCAAATTGTGTGATTGTTCTTTTGTTGTTATTGATCTTTTGTTTGTCGGTTGCTTATATATACTGGGTAATTCTCTTGTAAAGTGACTCTAATTAATCAAGTGAAACCTTAAGTAAAATTAACCTTAGGGAATCTATCAGCCATGTTCCCACTTTGCTATAGGTAACATTATAGTGTATGATGGAGCCTCGTGGTTTATGATAGGTTCATAGTGAATTTGATTTACGTGTTGAGTATTTCTCTGCACTGTAAGTCTAAACTCTAAATAAATGAAAAGTGAACTTAATAATTAAACAAGTTTAAAAGAATTGGCCAAGATCCTATTCACCCCCTCCCCCTCCTCTTGGATCACTTTGGGCCTAGAATTTCAAAGTATGGGGAATGCAATACAAGGAAGGGAAGGAAGAGGGGTTTTATTTCTACTATGGGTTTTTGGGAAGGCAACTCCCCTTCTTTGTAAGAAACCAGCAACCACATTCATAATTAATGGCACATGGGATATGATAGGATGCAGCTGCTTCACAAGATCCCTAATCTCACAAGTTAGATACACAAGATGCCACGACCCCAAAAACTTACCCAAGCCCCAATTTAATACCACCTTGGAATCTCCCTCAACAAGACAACCAAGCACACCCATTGCCTTTAATTCATGCAGCCCCATCACAAGGCCAAAAGCCTCCACATGCGTTGAAATACACACTCTCATTGGACCGCAAACCACACGGATAATTAGACTGTTGCAATCTCTAATGACAACCAAAGTTAGCTAGCCTAGGATTGCCGATGGATAAACCATCAATGTTGAGTTTAAAGATACCAATCAGCAGAGGAATCCACGATAGACAACCTTTCATTTGTAAAGGGGAGCTAAGAGATTAACATGCAGTCTAATCCCTCAATAAGTCATTGAGAAAAATGCCATGGAACTCGTGTGATACCAATGACCAACTAGCCACCTCAAAGAGAATTGAATCCCCTAACTCTCAAGGAATCCATTTTCTTACCTTGAAAATTCTCATATGACTTTCTTTCTAAATCCCCAAACAAACCCCATGAATAACACTGCCCGTCTGCCCCAAAATATTTTTCCATGAGACCCCAATAGGGGTGGGCATGGGCCGAGCCAGTCTGAGCCCGGCCCTAAAAAGGGCCCGAAAAAGCCTGGCCCAAGCTACGCCCGAGGCCTAAACTTTTATTTAGGGTCAGGCTTGGGCTTAGCCTGAATTTTTACATATATAATATATATGTATTATATATAATATATTAAGTATTTTAAAATTATCAATATTACATACCTTAGTTGATAAAAATGGTTTTTTACAATAGGTATTGGGTTCAAGTCCTAGTGAAATCAATGATTTTTTATAATAAATAATCCTTAGAATTTAAATATATAGTTTTCTATGCTTTTTAGAACTGATAAAATTTTGTAGTTCAATTAGTTAAAGCATTAGTTATTACATGATAGGTCTAGAGTTCAAACCTGCATCTCAACATTAAATTTTTTTTAAATTCATGAGCCGGCTCGAGGCCCGATCAATTAATTAGGGCTGGGCCCGGGCATAAGTTTATAAAAATTTACGGGCCCAAGCCCCGGCCCATGCCCACCCCTAGACCCCAAGAACCCTCTTGCCATTGGGAAACAGGATCTATTAAATGACCTGGCATAACCCATGACCATTCTAATCTTGAGAAAAAAAAAGTTCCAAATGAGCCTTGAGAACTTGCAATGAATCATGATATGGTTTTCAGCTTCTCCATCCTACGTACAAAGTGCACACATATGTAGAAAAAGGGCCATGAAGGGATGCTTTTTTTGAAGCATGTCCATTGTGTTAATCCGGTTAAGAGTTGCTGTCAAGCTTAATCCGAGAAGGCACCAAAGGTTTCCAAATCTTCTTATGAGGAAATGAACCATTTTAAATCTGGTTTAATAGGGGCAATGACCCTTGTGAAATAAAAGGTCGAAGAAGCTACTTGGGAAAATAATTTGAGATTAAAGATCTAGGTCAGTTGAGGTAATTTCTTGGGATTAAGGATGCTCGATCTAAGATTGGCATCTTTCTATCATAAAGAAAATGTGTCCTAAATCGCATACATGACACTGGTATGATGGGATGCAAATCGTGTCACTCTAATTGATTCCAACCACAAACTAAGGGAAGATGAAGGTACGAGGTTAATTGATACAAAAAGATATCAGAGATTAGTGGGAATACTAATCTATATGTCATTCACTAGGCCTAACATTGCCTATGTTGTTTGAATTGTGCATCAGTTTATGCACACTTCCACTACTATTCATCTAGAGGCAGCCTACCGAATCATTTGCTATTTGAAGAAGATTCCAGGTAAGTGCCTTTTATACAAAAAGAGGGGAAACCTTTGTGTGGAAGCATATATAGATGTAAACTGGGCTGGATCTGTATCTAATAGGTCCACATAAGGTCACTATACATTTGTTGGCAGAAATTTAGTCATATGGAGAAGTAAGAAACAGCCTGTATGATGCAGTGGCAATGCAGTGGTTAGAGAAGTACCATCCTCTTTAGAAGCCCAAAGCAAAATTTAGAGAAGCTTGGAGGAAGAAAGAGTGCTGCCCCGCCTAATTTCAGCGTATTTTCATGCATTATTTTCAAATTTTAGAGAGTTTTAGTTGGTTTTTCATTGGGATTTGATGTAACAAGGCTTATACCAATTAGGGGAGGGTGATAGATGCAATTTAGAGATTTTATTGTACTTTTTATATTTGTTTTGAGGGGTAGAAACACTGCTGGTCGTACAGCCTTTATGAGGGGTATTTTGGTCCAAAATATTTAAAGGCTTATAAATAGGCCTAAAACACACTTGTACAGTAGTTTTTGGAGAAAATTAATGAATTGAAGATTGGTTGCTCATGTTGGAGCTTGGTATCTCTCCCAAATTTCTCACGGCAAGGTGTCTCTTATTCTCTTTTATCTCTCTTCTCATCTCTTTCTCATGTTAAACCTTTTTCCTTCTCCTTTCTTTTCTTTATTTTCTACAGAAATCTATTACTTCTCTCTTATTATTAATCTCTTTGATCTTTCTTTTCTTCACCTATCTTCTCTTTACATTCCCACATCCTTCTATACTATTTTCTTGATCTTTTCTTCTTCTTTCTTTAGTTTCTTTGTGCAGAATTTTTTTTCCACCAAAATACCTTCTACTTAATTAATCTTAATCTACCCATCTAAAATTCAATCCCTTGCATAACTAGACCCATCCTAATCCCCTAAACCCATCCATATAGTTTCCCCCAATTACTAAACCCTAATTTCATCTTTTCTTGAATTTTCTCCAATTCTTGAACCCTAAATCTCCTCCCTTGCTGCCACCCCTATAGAAACCCGTTTCTTTTGAAATTTTTCTTCATAAAATAATTATTAACCCTAAAAAAGGTTGACCAGCTGGGTGTCCCACCATGTCCCCTAAATTCTAGGGTTTCAAAATCAAAATCTACATTTGGATATTTTCGGTCCTCTTTCAATGTCCTTTATTCTTTCTTTAATTTCTCTTAAATTTTCTTTAAGTTTCTACTTCTATTTGATAATTGAATCATTCTTGAATTAATTCTTTGATACTTGCATGTTTTCTTGAAAGATTTGACTTCTTGAATTGATTTCTTGAAATTTCTGCATTCTTTAATTTTCAAGATTCAATCTTTAGGCTTTTGCTCATATTGAATTAGTGTAGGAATCCTTTCTCTTTGAATAATACATCACTGTAGTGGATAAACGAATATCACTAAAATTAAAAGGAAAATTCTATAAGACAGCTATAAGACCAGCCATGCTTTATGGAGCAGAATGTTGGGCAACC
>JAOXJP010050209.1:0-16057 GCA_025762735.1 Platanus orientalis
GTGTTAAAATCGTGGTTGTATGGAATTTTTCGCTTTAATGACGTTATCCCGCCAGAATTTTTCTAGCACAAACACCCGGTAGGAAAACGATCATAACTTTCTTTACAAAACTTGGATTCACTCACCATTTTTTTTATTAGAAACTAGACTTCAAAAGCTTTCCAAATCTATAAAGCTTGCTCTCTAATTCGTTTTACAATTTTATTGGTGTATTTTTAAAGTTACCTCAAAATCTATTAATTCGTACTACACCAGACGGTATACATTTTTTGGTAAAATTGTCATAACTTCTTACAGGAAACTTCAATTCACTTACTGTTTGTCTCATTGGAAAGTAGACTCATAAATCTTTCCAAGCATATATTATTTATAGGGTGATCCATACGGGATTGATATAGTCATACAGATTGACTTACGAAGTTGTGTCATCCGTCTGGGACAGCTTCAGAAATTGTCATGTCCTTGACCCTTTTTTTTTCTTACTTAATAAATTGTCTTTAACTTTTTATTGTTTAATATCTGTTTCACTTGCTGTTTGTTGTGTAAAACTCTAGACTTCCATGTCTATACAAAGGTATAAGTTTCACTCTCAAATTCTTTCTACATTTTTGTTGGTGTCTTTCTAAAGTTGTGTCAATGATCAGATCAACATATGTGCATTTTATTAATCCTATGTATGTACAGATTTATGTGACATGTGTTAGCATTCTAAGGGTGATATGTGTATAGTAACATGTGCGTCTTGGTGTGGGGTATTACAAGGTTCCCTCCCTTCTTCGTACTTAGGACTTCCATTGGGTGCGAGTTCAATAATATTTTCATTTGGGAACCAATAGTTGAATTATTTGAGAAGTCTCACTGCATGAAAAGTAGGGTTATCTTTCTAAGGGTTGCATTTGGTCCCCATCAAAGCAACTCAAGCTAGCTTGCTAACTTTTTTTTTTCTTCTGACTGTGTTGGAATCTATTGCCAATAGACTACAACAACTTCAGAGAGATTTTGTATGGAAAGATTGAAATGAAGCGTCTGAATACCACGTAGTGCCTTGGGACCAGCTTTGGACTAGATTCGCGAGCCTAAGAGGCTTTGTGGTATGAGCCTAAGAGATAAATGTCTTTCATGAACAAAGCTCTCCTTTTTAACTTGTTGTGGCATTTTGGGGTCGAGACAACAAGCCTATGGAGAAGGGCCATTGAGGCTAAGAAATTGTGTCTAATGGGTAGGATAGCCTCCTTGTTTCTTTGAGCCTAATACGATGTCTGGAAAGGCAATGGATTTTTACACTATTTCGCCCAAAGTAGGATAAGGTTTGTGGAAGAAGGAAGAAGACGAAGAAGATGAAGAAGAAAAGGAAGATGATGAGAGGAAATCGTATAGAGAGATGTAATTCTCTATCCTATGTATCAAGTATACCTCTCATGTGCAATGTACCTAAATACCCATAGATTTTGTACCCAAATACAGCCCTATATACACCCATATATACCAACACTCCCCCTCAAGTTGGTATGTAAATGTTGTGTATACCAAGCTTGCCAATAATTCTACTAAAACTAAGACTACACAATCCTTTAGTAAACACATCGACTAATTAATCTTCAGTCTTTATAAAGGGAATGCATTTTTGTTTAGTTTGCAACTTCTCCTTGATGAAGTGTTGATTTACTTAACATGTTTCGTTCTCTCATGCTAAACGGAATTGTGAGCAATGCTAATTGCAGCTTTATTGTCGCAGTATAATCGCATAGGTTCATGAGAGTTGAACTCCAATTCTCTTAAAAAGTCGTATATCCACAACATCTTATAAATTCCATGTGTCATGGTTCGAAACTCAGCTCTGTACTCGGCCAGGCTACAATTGACTATTTTTTGTTATGCCAAGAGATAAGGTTACCTCTTATGAAGGTACAATAACTAGAAGTGGACCTCCTATCAATCATAGATCCTGCCCAATCTGCATCAATTAAAGTCTCTACTCGATGTCTTCTACAATACAGGAGTCTTTGAGCTAGACTCTAATTCACAGAACAGATAATGCCGTATGTTGCCTCTAGATGCATGGTTGGGGGAGCATATATATAAACTGATTGTCCACTCCTATTGCATAAGAGATGTTTGATCTAAGATAAATAAGCTTCCCCACAAGTCTTTGATAGTGCCCAATATCAATAAATTTATGACCCTCATCTACGTGTAAACAATGGTTGGACTTAATAAGAGTATCACAAGGTTTATACCCTAACATCCCTAAGTCTTAAAAGAAATTTAGCACATAATTTGCATTATGATAGGAAGAGACCATCCTTGAGTGTAGCAACTTTAATCTCAAGTATTTGAGTGGCCTTAAATCTTGGATTTCAAAATCCTTGCCAAGAAAACCTTTTTGGTTGTTGATCTCACATTGATAATCACCTGTAACCATGATATCATCAATATTATCAACATATACAATAAGGGCTGCAACCTTCCTCTCGCTGATGCTTTACAAAGAGAGTATGGTCTGCTTGTAGCCATTATTGAGCATAGCACCTCGAACCTATCAAATCATGCTCGGGGAGATTGTTTGATACCACAGAGCACCTTCTTTAGGTAGAACACCTTCCCTTTGCCTATGGATAACTGGAAACTAAGAGGTAATTTCATGTAAACTTCTTCAAGGTCTCCTATGAAGGAAGACATTCTTTACATCAAGTTGAAACAATGATCATCTTTGATTTACAACAACTAAGATCAAGATCTTTACAGAGCTTATCTTCACCACTGGAGCAAAGGTCTCCTAGTAATCAATCCTATAAGTTTGGATTTATCCTTTAGCTACCAACCTGGCTTTATATCGTTCAACAATGTCATCAGTTGGAACTTCACAGAGAATACCAATTTGCACCCCATTGGCTCATTTTCCTCTTGGAAGATCTACAACATCCCATGTATTGTTCTTTTCAAGTGCCTGCATTTCTTCATCCATTGTTTTTCACTACTGAGGCTAGGATAAAGCTTGAGAGATGGACACTACATGGGATAGAAATAAAGGACAAAGAGGAAGAAAAATCCCTAAACTTAGGAGACAAAGAGTCATAGCACACATAGTTAGCTATGGGGTGTTGAGTATATGCACGAGTACCCTTTTTAATAGCAATGGAAAAGTGAGAATCGTTAGGAAGTATAGGCGAGCAATACCTAAAGAAGAGGTGACTTGTTAGAGAGGCACATGAGAGATAGGAGAAACTTTCTACCCCTTTACAACAAAACATGGGTAAAATCTTTCACCCATTTTCTTTTGAGTGGGTTATGTCTCCTTTAGAATCATTTCTTACTCCCTCTTGTTATGACATCTATCAATATCAAAGAAATACAGAGGAATAGGGAGATGAAGAGCACTCATCTTTACATACATTACGTTTCTCCCCCAAAAGATGAGGATGGCTAAGAGAGAAGAATGAAACAGTCTCATGGAAGGTGATGTCCATGGAAACAATATGCTTTCAAGTAGAGGGATGATAACACCTGTATCCTTCTGATTCGGAGCTTACCCAAGGAAAATGCATTTAAGAGCCTTAGGGTCCAACTTGGAATGATTTGACTTCAAAACATGGATTGTAGCAAATGCACCCAAATACTTTAAGAGGGGAGGAACCTAGAGCAGGATTGGAGAGGATAAAAAGAGGAGACTGGAAATCAAGAGTCTAAGTGGGCATCTAATTTATAAGGTAGGCAACAGTTTGAAGAGACTCTTCCGAGAAAACCTGTGAAATGTGTATAGTGAACGACATGGCAGGAGTAATCTTGGACAAATAACAATTCTTCCTATTAATAATCCCATTCTATTCAAGAGTTTCTTGATAGCTGGTTTGATGAAGGATGCTATGTTGAAAGGGATAAAAATATATTCACCTCCATTATCAGAATGAAGAATACGAATCTTAGAATCAAATTGAGTATCAACCATCTTATGAAAGCAAAAAACACCTTATGTTTAGCATGCAACAAATAAACCCAGTATGAGTAAAGTCATTCACAAATGCAACTAAATAATAGTAATCAAATAAAGAAGTAATAGGGGAAAGACCTCACACATCAGAATGAACAAGAGAAAAAGGAGAGGTACTCCTATTCGTATTCATAGGATAAGAAGATCTACAATGTTTTATGAACTCACAAGTTTTGTAATGAAAAAAAGACATAGAAATGGAACTAAATAAACTGAGAAATAGTTTTTGTAAAGTAAAGTTGGAGGGGGTGGCCAAGCCTAAAGTACCACTGCATAAGCTAAGATAAAGAGGACGATGTACTAAGGAGGTAAGATGTGAGATTGCATCAAGAAGGTACAACCCCCCCTCCTCATGGCCTCTACCTATAGTCTACCTTGTCACTAAGTCCTAAAAGACAATAAGAAGGAAAGAAAGCGATTCTCAATTTAAAGACTTAATACGATAATCAATAAAAACTAGGTTAAGTTGAAAAATAGGAACATGAAAAACAAATGAAAGAGATAAAGGAGTAACAAGTATAGACCTAGTCCCAATAATAGAAGACCTGGAACCATCGATACTACGAACTATGTCTTGACCAGAACTAACAATATAGGTGGAGAAAAGGGAAGATGTTCTAATCATATGGTGAGAGGCACCTGAATCAATAATCTAGGAGGAACTAGAGGTAGGAGAGGAAGCACTAAGAGCAAAGTCCGGTATACCTATAGCAACAATAGAAGATGTAGAGAGACCACTAGATGAAGGATTCATCTGAGCCATAAAACGAAAAAGAGGCCAACTCCTCGCGAATAGAGAAACTCCCCGCTAGAAATAACTAGGGACTCAAGTAATGCAGAAAAAGTGGCAGGAGGAGCAATATCAGATGGGGTAACTGCATAGGCAGTCGAACGACCACCAACTAGAGGATGAGATACCATGGCCTCCAATATAGGAACCCTACTGGGGAGGACGAGAAGTGGTATCTTGAGGATGACCATGAAGGTCTCAACAAGTGGCCCGAGTGTGGCAAGCATGACCGCAATGATCACAATTCAGAATGGAGATGGTCATGGTCATCAGATATAGAACCCTGTCATCCAGCACCTCAACCACCACGAGTACTAAATCATTTAAAAGCTCAGGACACATCACTCCTACACTATAGAAGTAAAACCAAGTATTCAAGGGATATCATCCACAATGGTAACAAAATATTGATAGTGAAATAATAGGGGTTGGCCCCAATATATCATAATGTATAATAAAGAAAGGAACCAAGCATCGACTAGGATTGGAGGGATAAAAAAAAATTGACAGTATTCAACTAATTTACAAGGTTCACATTGGAAACTAGGAGAAGAATGAAGCTGAGGAAACAACCGTTGTAACAAAGATATTGATGGGTGGCTAAGATGCTTGTGCCACCATAACAATTCATTAGAACCTGAATTGTTGGCATCCACTGTCATCACTGAAATTTGTTGAACTGGGGTAACAACAGGTGGTGTAGCATACAACAAATAGAGGTCATCTTTCTTATGTCTTCTACCAATTACCTTCTTTGCCATCAAATCCTTAAAGAATAATATGAATTAAAGAAAGTGAAACCACAATTTAGGGATTTGGTGATGTGACTCATAAACAACAAACTCAAAATAAACTTGGAAACGTGTAACATAGATGATAAAAGAAAATAGGGAGTAGCTGTAACATTCCCTTTACTGTAAATAGAAGAATGAGACCCATCAGCTATTCGAACCTTATCCCGACCATAACAGATATGTATGATGGAAAAAGTGATGACATACCAGTCATATGATGTATAGTATTGGATCGTTATTTAGGGATGACTGGGTGAGGCACTGTGAGAAGCAAGTACTAGAACAAGCAGAGGATTTCTTGGCATGCTTTAATTGTGTAATCTCAGACTTAACTGTCGGAATCCCTACAAAGTCTTCGTAGGGATTCTATCTATTCTCACATTTAATCTATCTGACTAAAGTCTGAGATAATTGAGATTTGCTCAAGGGCTATATCACCACTTCTAGAACACAGTAAGCTGATCCTCTTTAACTATCACATCAAATAGCTTCCAACAATGTTTCAGCAACCACAATATAACAAGGGGACTATACAATCTTATTCATCAATTTTTATTTTTTTTTATGAATGAAAAAATTTATTAATAAAAGGGACAAGATGTCCCAAAGAATGGAGAAAGAATACACCATGGAAAGAAAACCCCAACAGGGGAAGCCCCAACCCACAAAAGCCAAGAATCACAGAGGATGACACCCAATAATCCCCTCCCAACCCCTCTTAAGATCGGTTGGATTTAACATCTCACAATATTTACATTGAGTGGCCCACATTAGGATAAGGTCTTTGGCCCTTTGGTTCACTCTAAAAGAAGGCTCTGCATAGCCATAAAAAATCATTCTATTTCTTTCCAATCAAATAGACCAACACATTGTTGCCTGGACTAGGTTCCAAATCCGATTTCCTCTCATTGAGAAGGCCTTACCTTTCCAAGCAAGGAGAAGGGAATGCAAATCAGGCGGGATAGTCCATCTCATCCCAAAATCCCTAAGGACCCCAAACCACACCTCCCAAGCGAATGGACAATGCAACAAAGAGTGCGATACAGACTCCACATCCACCTTACAAAGACAACAATAATTAGTCAAGATGAGCCCTTTCCTTCGAAACATATCTATCGTCTGGATCTTTCCCATAGAGGCAGTCCACATGAAGAATTGAATCTTTGGGGGAACCGGGGTTTACCAGGCTTTCCACGGGCTGTGGATGTCATCCTGACAACCCTCAAACCACCCAAAGAAAGAGGCAATACAGTTTCAATAACTTCTACAGAGTCTCAAGGAGAGACACTGCATCAAACAAAGGACTACACATTTCACTTAAATCACCTGTGAGGGTTACACAAACCTTAACTTCTCGTAACAGTCACCGCAATCGATTCAAGTAGTAATAGAGCCAGAAAACACCTCCAACCATTATGTCGAATAGGCTTTCACTTTAACATAAGAGAGAAAATATCACAATCATTACTATTTTATCCACTTTGAGCCAAAAAACAACTTAGAAGTGTTAGAAAAGTATACAAGCTGTTAACAGTGAACTAACCAACTCTCCCAAGACCTTAAGGTGGTAGGAGATACGGATATTACCATATTTCAATACAGAGGGAAGGAACACTGTTCTCTCCTAGGAACACTTGGGGAACCAGGTGCAAGTCCACAACAAGCACACACGTGCAGTACCACGTCTGGGGGAATACTTTTGCTTCCACAGGATTCGGACTTTAGACCTAAATGGCTCTGCTACCAGGTTAACAGTGAACTAACCAACTCTCCCAAGACCTTAAGGTGTTAGGAGATACAGGTATTACTACAACAAGGCAGCAAGTATATCTGCAGCAAACCTCACCATATATTCTAGCACTTAAGGAAATTTCAAGGTCAGGACAACAGGTCTGATTGGAACCAATCCCGTGAGAAAACAACTCCAATTGACCAAAATAGAAACTTCAAAGAGCTGTACAATTTATATTTCGTACTCTACAGAGTTACACAACCCACTAGCCACAGTATATAGGGTTATACAACCCTTACACACCAGAAACCACATGTAGAAGCACCCACAGCAACTGTGGAATTTGCTACTCATCTAAATACAACCAAGGAACCAACAGGAGTCAATACTCACTGCATCTACTTGGTTCAAATTGACACAGTACACAAAACATAGCCAATTTTCGAAACAATAAGGAGGGCGACAGTAACACTGTGGTAAAATCCAGCACCAAATGTTCAATGCTCATCCAATCAAGCACATGATTTGTTTCTCCAGATCTGGGAGAACATAATTGACTAGGATCTATTGTCCTGTCAGATAAAAAAGCTTGCTGTAATTGTATTAATCACTTTCCCAAAAAACTGAATTTTTTCTTTGATAATTTATCAACTTCAAAATACTTCAAATCTTCAACCAAAATACATCTAAAATCGAGCTCTATCAAAATCTGATTTCAACTTAAATAGTAACAAAGGGTGTCTGTATGATCAGCTGACATCAGCGAGTCTCCTGGCTTGTTCTCTTCTTGCTCAGCTGTCTTGAAGTTCCTCCTTGACTCTGATACCAAGTTGGTTGTGTGTAATGTGAGTAGGTTAGGGTTTTGTGGAGAAGAAGAAGAAAAAAAAAAGAAGGGAAATTGGGGAAATCATTATGAGAGAATCTTTCACTCATATTTTTCTTATTAGTATAATACTTTAGTACATTGATGTACCATATGGTATTATATACCATACCTTTACAGTACAAATACAAAAGAACCCCAGACATGCATGTAATTACAAGAAATCCCACTTACATTACATATGTATTCTTTAACATTAATATCTGGTTGATATTGTCATCCCTTGTATGCTTTGTGCTTGCTTCTATTTATTTATTGGAGATATCATTTCATTTCTCTCACAGTAAGCAAAAGATGATTCTTCTCATCATAAGAAAATTGTATGCTTTGTTGATGTGACAACCAATTCGTTGGCAAGCTCACATGTTGAATTTTCTTCTAGTTGCTTTGTTGATGGAAGTTTGAACATGATTTGCAGATTACAAATTCTCTCGAGCAAAGGTGTTACAAGGAATTGAGAAATGAGCAGTTTCAACTTGCAAAAGTTGTCATGTGTATTTACAGGAAATTGTTAATTTCTTGTAAGGAGCAAATGTGAGTTCCTTCTTATGAAGTCCATTCTTTGTGGTTTTATTATTGTTTATAGTATACTTGTTCGTGTTCCTAGGAAGTTATTTTTCCATTATGCATTCAATTTTGGTTCTTTTTTACCTAGATTCTATCATGGGAGATTTGGAATCAAGAACCCGAGAAGGCATGTGATTAATGAGATCAGATGCAATAAGCAAAGCCTCAGACCCAAGTGTCTCTTGCTACTTCTAAAAAATTGATATTCTTACATTCAGCCACCCCATTTTGTTGGGGTGTACCAACGCAAAAAGTTTGATGGTCAAACCGGCAATTAGTCAAATAAATTTACAAACTAGCTGAATTAATGCATTCATTGGCCATTAGCACCCCATCAAGAATCAGCCTGCCCCTTGTTACTTGAGACAAAGTTCACAAATGAAGAGCTTATTTCAATCTTCCCACTTGAATTTTTGAGATGATCTTGTATACAATTTTGACAAGACTGATCGTCCTAAAATCCATAATACAATTCCCTCCCTCCCTCTTTGAGAACAATGTAGTGAAAGCCGCATTGCTTCCTCTTTATTCATGAATACATTCCTCTGAAAGTTCATAATCACCTCCATGAGATCATTTTTCACAACCTCCAACATGCCTTATAGAATGCCAGAGACATCAGACCTAGGCACTTTGTCACATTCAGAATCCCAAACCACCCTCTTAATTTCCTCCAAGAATGTTCTGTTAAGTCCATCTCTTTCGTCTTCAGTAGTCTGAGCTGTTTTTGCTTTACGTTTTGATGATTTTTTTAGAATTTTTTTTATAATCTTTTTCTTTATCTCCATGATGCTCCAAATTCGACTTGAGCATCCAAATCTGGGTCAATACCAGCAAAAACATCTCTGGAAAAGGTTCTTTCAGTAGATCCTGATGCCGAGGTTTTTTTCTCTTCACATAATAGGTTAGTTTTGCCGGATCTACAACCAGGTATTGCACAATCACCAGAACCTTGTGATGTATTGATGCCGATACAAGGATCATTTAAATTTTTAGATGCATTGTTCATTTATTTATTTTTTAAACTAAGTCCCCTGGAAGAGCCTTTTGACTAACAAAAACCTTTTAAAAAGGTTACCATCCAATCAATTTCAAGGAAAGCTGGACACTCTGGCAAAATTACTGAGAAGGAGAGTTTGGGGAAAAATAGGTTGTTCTCGTCGATTAGAAGAATTGGGCTATGGTTTGTTGGTGAATCGGGGTAAATATAGAAAAGTTGGCTGTATATAGAATTAACTACAATTTTGAATATTTAGGGTTATCAAGTAATTTTTTGACCTTTTTAGATGTGTTTCATTGCTAGTCCTTTTTAGGTTTACATATCTGATTTATGATTAATGACAATGTATCACAGGCCACTGTTTGCAAGTAGCTTACTAAGCATCATACAAACTCTGCTGGATCAAACACGGCAGGATGAAATGCGCATTATAGGATGCCAGACTCTGTTTGACTTTGTCAATAATCAGGTAGATGCTGTTGATTTGTTCTTTTCTATTCAGTTGATTAGTTCTTTCTTATTTAGGATTTTAGTTGTCATGCAGGGATGACTTGTTCTCAATCTTTTAGTTTCTTCCTGCTGAGATTTAGACTCATTTCATATTTACTGAATTGTGATAGACGGATGGTACTTACATGTTCAACTTAGAAGGCTTGATTCCAAAACTTTGTCAGCTAGCTCAAGAAGTGGGGGAGGATGAGAGGGCAGACCAACTGCGTTCAGCTGGGCTTCAAGCCCTTTCTTCAATGGTATTCTATCCCCCATGCCAATATGGTTGTATCTTGAATGTATTCCATTCTATACCCATTCTATTAGTCTGCATATTTCCTAGACATTGTTTTCGGAAATTTTGACAGGGCTATTATTCTCAAAATCACATTTTATTATATTCCATGCATTCCTTTCCCTAGATGCCGGTTCATGAACCTTCTTCTCAAAGTTTACTTTGCATTATTGGTAGGGATCAATATACTGTATTGATGTTATGCAATGAAATAATGAAATCCTTATAAAAAAAACCCATAAGCGATTATTTTAATTAATGCAACACACAGCCTAAAGCAGCTTCATATGTACATTTAAACTTTTCATGGGAGTTTGAGTCTTTAGACATGTGATGCAAGAAACATTACGTGCGAGAAGTAAGCCCTTTGAGAACATGATCTTTATCTGTTAGGGTCTGAATTGGAACCTCTGGTTGTCACTCCTCTTGCAGTGGACAGGGAAACTACCAATTATTCTTGTGATGTAGGATTGACTAGATTCAGCACTAAAAAATTAGGGCTTTATTCCTATAATCAAATAGCATTCAATCAGGGTTTAAGAGGAAAAATAAGGAGGAGATAGGTACTTAAATAGTAAGGGAAATAGGTTCAAGTTGAAAGGAAAAGAAGGTTTTTTAGGTTTTTTTTTCTTCAAAGTATATCTTTCTCTATTACTGATAAAAATTGAAAATTTGACGGAAATTTTTGAAGAAAACAAGAGCAAAATTACGAAATATGGTTATAATGTAACATTACAATAAAACTTATGCAGTGTAGCATATTGGAATTAAATTGTTTGTGCATGGATCTATGGTGTTTCAATGAGATAAATAGTTGAAGTGATAGAATTAGATTCCATCTGACACAACCAAAGACACTGAATTTTTTGTCTTGTTCTAAAAGCCCTAGAGGAATTAAAAAAAATTTATTTCATTCTAATGGGGAAGAAATATATGTTTGTTTTAAACTATTCAATTTATGAGAGCTTATTAAGGAATGTTTATATAGAGGCACTAGGAGGAAAAAAATAACAAATATTTTAAGAATTTGGCAGTGTAGGTAGTGGATGTGTATGGTTATAGTGTAGTTACAATCTAAAGTTTATAGAAGGAAGAAGGATAGGAAAGGGGGAAGTGGTATGGAAAGTTGAATACTCTCTCATTTGTATGGTGTATATTCATAATAAGAGAAAAAATCAATACAATAGTTGGTATTTACGAGTATGGTCCTATACCACTAAAGACATATACACCCTTACATATCGTACCTCTACTAGTTTCTCATATACATCAACACTCCCCTTCCAGCTGGTATGTTGATATTATGCATACCTAGTTTTGCCAACAATCCTATTAAAACAAGGACTACATAGGCCTTTGGTTAACACATCAGTCAACTAATCCTTAGTCTTCATGAAAGGAATATATATCTCATGTAACTTTTTTTTTTGATGAAATGCATGTCAACCTCGATGTGCTCGGTCCTATCATGCTAGAGGATCATGGGAAATGCTAATTGCAACTTAATTGTCACAGTACAACCAAATAAGAACTTGGGAGTGAAAGCTTAATTCTCTAAGAAGGCCATGAATCAATAACATCTTATAGATCCTATGTGTCATGGCTCGAAAATCTGCTTCTGCGCTTGATCTTGTTATAATTTGCTACTTCTTGCTACACAAAATGATAAGATTACCTCCTATAAACGTGCATTAGTCATATGTGGATCTCTTGTCAGTCACTGATTCTACCCAATCTGCATTTGTAAAGGCTTTAACGTAAAGGTCCTATCATCAACTATACAAGATTCCCCAATCTAGACTCTTGTTCAAATATCTAAGGATGTGATATACTACCTTAAGGCGTCTTGTCGTAGGGGCCTGCATAAATTGATGGGCTACCCTAACTGCATAAGAGATGTCTAGCTTAGTGAAGGTCAACTATATGAATTTCCTAACTACTCTCTAATAATTATCGATATTAGTGAGTCGGTGGCCCTTATTTGCCTTCATTCAGTGGTTAAACTTAATGGGAGTCTCAAAAGGTCTACATCTCAACATCCCAGAGTCCTGGAGTAGATCTAAGAAATAGAAAGATATTATTCTTAGATCTAGCAACTTCCATTTTATAAGAAAATATCTAAAAAGTCTCAAATATTTGATCTTAACATCCTTACCAAGAAAACCTATCAGATTATTGATTTCACACTAATCATCATCATTAACCACATTATCATCAACATAGACATGAGAGTTGTTACCTTCCCTTCCTGATGCTTTACAAAGAGGGTGTGATCCTCTTGGCACTGTCTATACCCATGCTCTAAGAGACTGCTTAAGCCCATATAAAGCTTTCTTTAAGCGACATACTTTCTCTTTGCCAGTAGAGTGTAGAAAAACTAGGAGATAACCTCTTATAAACTTTCTCTTCAAGGTCACTATGTAAAAAGGCATTTTTGACCTCAAGTTGGATTTAGGGCCATCCCTAACTGGCAACAACAGAGCAAGATAGAAACATAATTCATTTTTGCAATAGGGGCAAAAGTCTCTTGATAATCAATCTCATATGTCCGTGTATAACCCTTAACTATTAATTTGGCTTTATACATCTCTACTGTGCCATTGGATTGTAATTTCACAGTGAATTAATATCTACAACCTACAGGTTCTTTCTCATGTGGGAGATCTACAACATCCCATGTTTTTTTATTCTCTAAGGCATACATTTCCTCTTCCATTGCTCTTCTCTACTGATGTTGAGATAGGGTTTGGGACACACTACATAGAATAGAAATAGAAGACAAAGAGGATAAAAAAAAACCATAAACTTAAGAGACAATGTGTCAAAGCACACATGATTAGCAATAGGATATTGGGTACAAAAATGTGTACTCATCTTAATAGCAATAAAAATATGGGAATCATCACAAGGTACAATAGGAGCAATACCTAAAGATGAAGAGATCAGTTGAAGAGACACATGAGATTCAAGGGCAGGGTAACTCTCTTTTTATTATGTCGAATAAACACATGAGTGAAATCTTACACCTAAGCATTCTTTTGGGTGGTTGTCACTGGATCTTTCTCTTTTGGAACAGCTACTTAATCTATCTCCCTCTGGGTACGATCTCCATCAGCATCAAAAGCATATGGAGGAACATGTAAAGGAAGGACCACTTTATCTTCCCTTTCATCTTTACTCTCTCCTTGAAGTTAAGCCTGGCTAGGGAAAAAAATAAAACAATCTCATGAAAGGTGACATCCAAGGAGACAATGCGCTTCTAAGTAGAGGGTTGATAACATTTGTAACTATTCTCATTCATAGCATACCCAAGAAAGATACATTTAAGAGCCTTGGGGTTTAACTTAAAACGATTATTTTTAGGAACATGGACATGTAAATGCGGCTAAATACTTTAGGAGGAAGGGAAGATCCAAAATAATACGAAAGAAGCTCAAGGGGATGTTTAAAGCCCAGAATACATGAGGGCACACAGTTCATCAAGTAAGCAGCAATCTGAAGAGAATCAACCTAAAAAAACTCACAGGTTTCACAATGGAAATCGAAAACATAAAAAACATGATTCTAGAAAGAATTTTTGGAGCATGGGAATGAAGATATTGTTAAGGCGTGAGTGTCATCGAAGAAGTTTATCATTCTAAGAAGAAAACATAAAAGGGGGACTAACTGCAAAACTATAGATGGAGGAGATGTTTCCTGTTGAACCATGGAGGGAACTGAAGAGCATCAATCTATAAGATACAACTCCTGATCCTCATGTCTTCACCGTCTGTAAGTCCTAAAAAACACAATATGAAGGGAAGAATATAACATTGTAATTCAAATCTTTTGTAATGTGACTAACTGAAACAAGGCTCAATTTAAAATTTGGAACATGAAACACAGAAGACAAGGATAATGAAGATGTAAAAAAAAATACAATTAGTACCAACCACAAAAGATAAGGAGCCATCAGCAGTATGTACCTTATTTTTAGAAGAAAAAATATGATAAGAAGAAAAGAGGCTAGACATACTAGTCATATGGTGAGATGCCCAGAATCAATGATCTAAGGATGACTAGTTAAAGTGCTACAAGAAGAGACAGAGGTACCAAAACATGTAGAGAAGACTCCATTAGGCAAAAATTGTGCCATAACTGAATGCCAAATACAAACCACAGGTTAAATCACCAAGAAATGCACTACAACCAATGCTAAAAGATTCTAAAACCAGGCTAAACAAAGGCATAACTCCACAACTAGACCAAACAAAGCAAAAACCCGAAAAGTTGATCTACCAAAGCTTCACAATGTAGAAACACACAGGGCAATAACCAAGAAACCCCAAGAACAATACCAAACACAACCAACAACAAGGAAATCAGCACACAAATAGTAGAAACACACTAGGCACCACACCACCACTACCGAACACAAGTATAATGGCACTCTCAAAAGATCACAAACCAAAAAAAAAAAAAAGAATTCACCAACACACCAAGGCTATATACAATTAGGGGTGGCAATGTTTGACACAATCCGTGAACCTGACACAAACCCAACACGAAATAAGCAAGTTAGGGTTTATTGTAAATGGGTTTTGGGTCAAAGCAGGTTGACCCACTTTGACACGATTAATAAATGGTTGGGTTTGGGTTGAGCCATATAGTTGTATACCCTTAACTTGAGATGACACAAATTTGACCCGCCAACATGAATTTCCACATAACCTGCGAACCTGACACGAAATTAGCGGATTAAGGTTTACTATAAACAGGTTTCGGGTCAATACGAGTCGACTCGTTTAGACATGATTAATAAATGGGTCAGTTCGGGTTGAGCCATAGTCATATACCTTATCTCGACACGATAGGAACCCGACTTGCCAACACGAATTGCCACTCCTACATAGAATGGCTAACAAGTAACATATATCTCCACACAAGAACTATTCTTAGAAAAATACAAGCAATACATATTGTTAACCAACTTGATCCAGGCTTAGAACATATTAGGTAGCACTCAAGACCACCAACAAGCACAAAGAAGGGGTTCATGCTTACAAATCAACAGAGAAACACAAATAACAAAGGCTACACAGCCAATAAAGGACTTCACACCTGTTGCATGTTTTCCAAGCCATCACCAATAGGGTTATATGATCTGAAAAACACATTTAACTTGGGGGAAAAAAACCCAAACAACCAAGGAAGTGTATAAATTGAGAGCACACAACCTTAGTACTGCACACAATCATGAATCTACATAATTCGAGTGGTAGCAAACAACAAAAGAGAACACCAACAAGTACAGCCCTAAATAACGAATTTTAAGGTTTGGCATCACATAAAATGCTTATAACTCACTCAATATGTATCGGAATTGAGTAAGATTTGTCCCATTAGATTACTTATGAAAAAAAGATCATAGAACACCCAATCTCATAGATCGAAAACCCTTCAAACAGAGAAGAAAACAACAACAATAACAACAAACAGCCCTATCCCAACTATTTGGGGTTGTCTACACGAATCATGTT
>JAOXJP010050220.1:0-16057 GCA_025762735.1 Platanus orientalis
TATATATATATGTATAGAGAGAGAGAGAGAGAGAGAGAGTTTCATTCGCACACCCCATGGTAGATGGTCAAAGCTTGTTGACCAGTTCAACGTAAGAGGTGCTGTGAGAAACTGAGGATTTCACGCTTTCATGTGGGTGCAGGTTGGAACAGTTCAAAAAGTTAATTTTAGAAACTAAAATATGTTTAGTTGTCAGCAGGAAGTAGGTGGGAAGCAAGGTAAGTATACACCTTCCAATGTTTTCACAAATTAGGAAAAGTGCAGGTGTGAACAGATTGGTCTACGGCTGCTCTGTTTTCCCAAACGGGAAACAGAGCAGTCCAAGGCTTGCAAACGATTAAAATAATTCAACCTATACTCTTTCTTTAAAGTCTCATCATCAGCCAAGGGATTCACACCAAGAATTCCATACCAATCTGTTTCCCCACTTGCTTTGTTCTCTGAGGAAACAAACACATAAAGAGTTGCCAACATTTGGGTAAGACCCTCGAGCCTAGGATACAAATTTTGGGCCTTCAAAGCAGATTTCTTCGCACCAGCAATGTCATTAGCTGTAAACTTTCTCTCGGCAAGTTCTCTTGCCCTCGTGGCCTCATCTCTCTTGCACTCCATTTTGTCTCCGTCTTGTTCTCTTTACTTTTTATTTTCTTTTTGCTCGTTAGTTTCAACACAAAACCAACGATAATTCAACCATAACTATCTGCTTCTACAACCTGAGATCTTTCCATATTTCAATAAAATTGAAAGCACTAGCTCAACGACAACAGCGAGGGAATAAGGAGGAAGACGGCAAGTACTACTATAAATACTAAAACTAGAATAATTAAGCCAACAGAATGAGCCAAAGCTTCTTCCATATCACAAATTCATAACTCTCAAAACACTGAGATTGTAAAACCACTTCCTAACAATACACAGATACATAAACAAGAATAAATTTTCATAAAAAACCCGAAAAGAATTACAAACTAAAGTAAAAATAAATAGATAATTACACCATCCCGAGTTATTAATTTGAACCCAAACAAGGGTATAAATGAACAAACCCAGATTAAAGCCAATCTTGAGATCATAGTTCTTCTCAAACTCTTCTTCACTTATGCATATTGTAAGGCTGTGTTTGGCAGCCATCTGTAATGTAATCATTTCATTAGAGTTTTCCAATTTGTAATTAATTCATTCAGATTTGCAGCGATTTGTGCTTGATAACATATGTCATTTCATTTTATAGAAAAACCTAAGATGACTTCATTACTAATTGTAGTTTTAACTAATCAGTATAAATTTGAATGAGTTCGTTAGGAACCATCACCTCATGGCTACAAATGCCTTGAGAAGCTCAAATGAAATGATTACATTACAGGAAGGTGCCAAACAGGCTGAGAGTGGATTGTATCTGCTCCTCTTAACAAACTCTCCGCTCTCTGCCCCATGTCAGGGGGCGGGCACATCGGGGCCGACAAGTGATTTTCACTTTTGGGAGGGTGCATTTCACTTGTTGGCGCTGATGTGTCTGCCTCTGACATGGGGCAGAGAAGAGCGTTTGTTAAGAGGAGCGGATACAATCCACTCTCAAACAGGCTATAAGTATATTAACTCATACCACGCAACACCCTATGGTGTTAGAAAAGTTGCGACAGTTGTTAAATTACTTTTTAATATGGTAGCAGAGCAAAGTTAGGTCACAAGTTCGACCCTACCCAGCAAATATTTTTCCGAGCTCTTTGTGCACACGTGTGTATGTGGACTCACACCTAATTCCCCGCGTTCATTAATGAGAATATTAATCATACCTCTCCTAACACCTAGTTCTCCACTTTGGTTTAGGGATCATGGGTTTTTGTAATCATGGGACTCACTTCCTTTTCTCTTTCAAGAAGAAGTTATGCTGAAGATTTGCATTGTTTTTCAATTTTATTCCTTTCTGACACACCCTTCCATTGTTGGGAGTTAACCAGTGAATGCTTAGTTTCAGAAAGACTATGACATAATTTCTTGATGCTTGTGAATTCTATAGTTAGTGAGGTCCCTTCATTAGTTAATCCTTGATCGAAAGATATAGCAACCAATTTGTTTTCCACAGACAGTTGATTCTAATCAATTACACTTGTTTATAAATTAGAGACTAATTGCCCCACTAACACTGAAAGCATCAAAAGGAAGACTTCACCCATAATCTCAATGCAAGACTCTGCAGCTCTCTCTCATTCCCTAAAACTAGGTGCATCAATGCATAATCTTGTTTGCTTTTTGGTTATTCCCTACATGGCTACATATCTTCCTCAATGAATTTTGATCAACAGTATCTTAGATCCGATGCACGTCGGTACTGATAAGATATATATATATATATATATATATACACCACTACACAAAGTTCTTTACCACATTGTCCTTCCATCTTTCCTTGCCGTGAGCTTGTAGACATTCTACTTATGCTTAGAGTTCAAGATTCTCTTGCCAAGTTAAACAAAACCAATACGTAAGTAGAATGTATACAAGCTAATGTGGAATTCGAAGGATGGCTTAGTTTATATGGATTTGTACACATTTTTCAACATGTGTCGGTGTAAAATTGGTGCTTGATTGATGTGGGACACCTTTTGGCTGGAGACAATCCTAGCCCCTGGCTCTGATGTACTAAGAGACCCCAAATAGTTGGGCTCGGATTATGTGCAAACAAATCTTGTGAGAACTATGCAAATGGCATCAGAGGGGTTGACGCATCAGTACCGAAAAGTGATTTACACTTTTTGGGGGGTACTAATCACTTTTCAGCACTGATGTGTCTACACCCTGATGCCGTTTTCACAGTTCTCACAAGATTCGTTTTCACCTTTTTTTTTTTCTCTCAAATAGTTAGTTAAGCTAAGTGATCCTTTCGAATTCCACTCAAGGCCTGGAAGAAAAGTGAAAATTTCATGATAAAAAACATCTTTTCACTTTTTTCACCACATGTTAGCACGGAATTGGTGCTTGATTGGTGCTGGACGTCTTTTTGTTGGAGACGTCCCGCTTCTTTACAATAATCATGTTCTCTCATTTAACTCTATTTAGAGCTATATCCTTTCTAAATTACCCACTCAACTTTTCACATTCCAGCAAAAGTCATTTGGACTTTTCCCTTGTCCTTATAATACATTTCAGTTGCACCATGTCAACTCTTGTAAGTGTAATCATCGGTATACATGGCACATAGGACTGTCAATGAGCCGAGCTAGCTCTAATTGAGGTCCTCAGCTAAGTGAGTCTGAGCCGAACTTTTCAAATCATTACATAGATATAATTTAGCATATTAAATATGTTTATACATAATACATAATATGGTACTTACGGTCAAGTGATGATTCAATTAAATTGCTTTTGTTTATCTACCCACAAAACAAGTTACTTTTGGTTAAAAGTGATACGCACTGAGCTATTATGTCAGTCAAGTTCCTTTTATTCTCTAACCCAAAAAAATACTTGGTCAAGTGATGATCAAGCAATCATTTGATACATACGATGATGAGTCGAGTCGGGCTTGATGAGCCTAGCCACTGTAACGGGACTGAGCAGAGCGAAGCTAAACTCAGCTCGTTGATACCCCCTAATGCCAGACATGACATAACCATCTCAGTTAACTTTTCATCACATTATGACTTATTGGTATAACCCCTAAGACTAAGAAAATTGGCATGTTCACTTTACTACAACCTTTCTTTCCCTTAATATATTAGTACTAATGAATAAACATTTATAGTAAATAAAATTACTCTTAACAGACGTTATAGTTGTTTATTCCAAATAGTAGAAAGCACCATTGACCCATTGTATATTGATGATGTATCAGGGGGACAGTTACCTTTATGTCATCGACCCCAAATCTTCGGTGAGACAGAATCTGCATATAAAGAATGTGAAGAGGTCAAAAGGCTAGAGTCGGTGAATGATCAATTTTTAACTCTCCGATGATCAAGTCAGAAAGACAGGGGGATGGTAGAAAGTAGGATTATTTCCTTAGGGTTTAGTGAATATCTCATACCTGGAGCATGAAACAGTCTCCCTATTTATAGGCTCAACCAGTAGCATATTAGGGCGGATCTTCCTTATCGCTTTTCCCCCATATTTTTGCATATTGTTTTCTTTCATGTTCTTGCGTGACACTGTTACCCACGTCTTGGGCTGTGTTTCTCATTGCCTTTTCTGTCATTCACTCTGAGTTGGTAAGCATGTGACAGAAGATATTTTGTCCAGATAACGATTTTCGGATCACGATTATCGAGTCTATCATACGATAGATTTTGAGAGAGAAAGAAAGAAAAAACACTATTTAACAAAATTGGAGAGATGGAAATCATTTTGCAATTTAAAGGGTTTGCATATAAGAAAAATAATTTTAATTATGCTGGACTGTACCAGCTTGAAACTTAAGCAACCTGGGCCAAGTTGTCCCAACTAAGAGCTTGGAAAAGGCTTTCAAGCCCCACCTTACTTTACTCACTACCATTCTCATAACAGATACTTATTTTGTCCATGAACTCATTTCAAATACAACAAAATGCTCAGATCATCTTCAACTCACTTTAACATTTTAAACTATATTTCCTTTAATTTTTTTTAGTAATCTAACAAACAGAGCAATACTACACATACACATACATACTTGCTTGGGCTGGGCTGGCTTGGCCTGGCTACTCTGACCCAAGACCAGCCCTATAAACTAATCAAGCATAAAAATAAATAAATAATAAAAATAAGCAATATTACATATGACATTAGATCGGTTTTTTCCCTCTCTTTATATTAATCACTTCTCCATTGTGACAGCTACACAGTATAGAACAACTTGATCCAACTGCTTCTGTATCCCATTCACTGAGACTCCCACCCAGAGTTGCCTAACTATATCCAACTGCTTCTTTAATACCATCACCTGTGCCAAGAGTTGTGCAGCCATTTCTCCGCTAAGAACAGGACTTGAACCAGAAGTAGAGAACCTAGTAGAGAACCCCCCTTGTCCCACATTCGGAGCAGCAGCAGTGTTCCTTCCCGGATCATAAGCATTCTCGTTTTCTGTATAATAGGTTGAATTCTGATACTGCTGAGAGAAAGTTCTTGAGGTGGAAGAATAATTAGGACCATTTGAAGATGGGTCAACCGTCTCCATTGCCAAAAAGTGCTGATGGCAATTGGAACAAATGAGATTCTTATTATAATAATACATAAGAAGCCGGTATTGCATCTTACAGCCATGACACACGGTCCAAAAGGTAAAAGAACCATTTGAAGATATGGCTGCTGTCTCTACTACCCAAAAGTGAATAAGGCAGTTGGAACAAAGAACACTGCGATTAAGACAATCCCTGTGAAAATAATGCAGCTTCTTACATAAATGACACTCAGCCCAAACATTAGGGGAGTTGTTTAATATAAAAGTTAACTGCTCCTGTATTATCTTCAGTTGTTCCAAGGCTTGTACAGCCATTTTTTCAACAGGGCTAGAACCAGAAGTAGAGAACCACCCTGGTCCCGCTTTCGGAGCAGAAGCAGTGTTCATTCCCTGAGCATAAGCATTCTTGTTTTCTGTATGAGGGTTTGAATTCTGAGTGGTAGGTTTCTGAGTCCTAGCATTTGAGCTCTTACTATAATTGAAATTATGAAAATCATTTGCACCAGAAGGTGGTGAAGGTTCTTCACTAGGAGGTGGATCTTTCTGTTGGAATCCATCAACATTCCTCTTCTGGTCATAAGCTGCTCTCTTGGTCTTATCAGACAACAACAAACTCCAAGCCTCTGAAATAAGCTTAAATGCCCCATCTGCCCCTATAAATCTATTCTTATCAGGGTGAACTATGAGGGCCAGCTTCTTATACTGTTTCTTTAAGGGATTTTTCCCAAAACGGTTCACAGTTTTGGCAAAATTGCCAAATAACGAGGTAAAAAAAAATTATTTATGAAATCGGTTTTTAGTGATTTGTAATTACATTTTTAACCCTAAATCCGTTTTATGATATATTAGCCAATTGAATCCTGCGCCTTCGTTCTTGCAGAGGATACTTGCAGGGTGTGTATGTGTGTGTGTGTGTGTGAGAGAGAGAGAGAGAGAGAGAGAGAGAACTGTGAACCGATTAACTACCACTTTTTTTTCCAAATTTATCTCTTAAAAAACCAATTTCGAAAATATTTTTTTTACCTCGTTATTTGGCAATTTTGCCCAAAACTGTGAACCGATTTGGGAAAAATCCCTTTCTTTAATGTCTCATCATCAGCCAAAGGATTCACACCAAGAATTCCATACCAATCTGCTTCCCCACTTATTTTGTTCTCTGCGGAGACGTACACATCAAGAATTGCCAACATTTGGGAAAGACCCTCAAACCCAGGATGCAAATCTTTGGCCTTCAAAGCTGATTTCTTGGCACCAGCAATGTCATTAGCCATAAACTTTTTCTCAGCAAGTTTTTTTGCCCTGGTGGCCTCATCTCTCTCACAATGCATCTTGTCTCTTTCTCTAGTTCTCTTTTTCTTTTTTTTCCCTACACCTTTTTTTGTTCTTGTTTGTTTCACCACAAAATCAACAATAATTCAACTCTGCTTCTACAACCTGAGAACTTTCCCTACTTAAAAACGGATCCACTTCCTTCGTCCAACACCTAAGTAAAAGAAAATTTAAAAATAAAATGAAAAACAAAACAGTCCGAGATGTTAAACCACTTTTTAACAATACACATACACATAAAGAATAAATTAAGTTTCAAAAAAGAGGCGAATTTAATTACAAATCAAAGTAAATATATCTTTCTTTTTCTTTTATTTTCTTTCCTTTTTTTTTTTTTTTTTTCTTTTGGGTAAAAAACCCTGAGTCTTATCTAATTATTCTTGGTTTTGATCTTAGAAATGATCCCTTTTAAGCAACCACATCCTTCAACCAAAAAAAAAAAAAAGGACAGAGAAAAGCTTGATACGCAACTAAGAAAAGCTAAGTATCGACTTCTCGGATAACTCCATGTTAAAAGTAAACTAAAAAACTCTTCTCCTTTAGGAGGTCCCTAAACCCTTGAACGTCCGACGGTCCACGTTAGGCAGTAAATATAACTTGTAAAGCTCAATGGAAGAGTGAACGAGGAAGAAATTACCCATTCAGAGTCCATACTTCAGAGAGACTCTCTGCGAGCGAAGGAATTTGAATTGCATAGACGCCATGAAAAGACTTCCATCATCGGTTTATTATTCTTTTTTCCCACCCAAATTCAAAAGAAGCCACCTTTTGTTCTCCTTTTTTCTTGGTAAATCGTTGTTAACTCCCTAGAACGTAACATAGTTCTCTAAAAATCTGCAAAGGTTACTGACTTGAACACCCTGCTAAACCAATTTTATTTAGTTTTTTTATAGGTTTACACGTCTTCCTCTACCCCACGATTCTACCCGCTCTTCTCCGGAAAAGATTATATACGGAAATCTGCTTTTCCGGATGTATTAGGATGGCATTAGGGGGTGGACACGTCAGTGCTAAAAAGTGATAAGCACCCCCCAAAAAGTGAAAGTCACTTTTAGGTACTGATACTCAGGCCCCTGATGTCATCCTAATACATCAGGAAAAGCAAATTTCCGTACCTAATCGTAACCCGCTCTTCTCGGGTCTCTCCCTCCACCCATCCTCTTCTATTACACGTGTTTTCATTCCCCACGTTTCCTATTCCTTTTTACTCTCTCTCCTCCCATGACCTCATGATATGCGGAAACCTAAATCTATGATCGTATGCAACAAACAGCAAAAAAAAATATAAAACATAAAACAATCACACCCAAAGATCAAGACGATTTACGTGGTTAGGCTTGAAGCCTATGTCCACGGGTAAAAACAGAGAAAAGCTTTCACTACGACCGAAGAAAGAGATTACAAAGAACAGTGCAGTGGCATGGAAATTGAGAAAACTCCGAATATAAACCCCCAAAACCCTAATCTACGCAGGTCAGATCTGAACCCCAACGCAGATACAAAATGGGTTTGAAAATTTTTGGTTTTCTGTTTATATTCGGGTTTTCCGGTTATCATTCCCGGGTAATATCCCGGGTTGAATACAAGACATAAACCCAACACCTCGTAAATTCCGGTTTCCTACTTCTAATCGATTTCACTCTCTCCCCTATCTCTCTTAAATTCAAAATTTTCTTCTTTATCCCTTTTCATTTCCTTTCTTTTATTCGGTTTCAATCTTTAAAAACCGTTTCCTTTATTCTTCTCTCTCTCCTCGCCTTTGAAATTTTTGCTCATGCTCTCCTCAAAGTCCGACTTAAAGGTTGTTCTACTGTTTCAATGTTTTTTTATTCCTCTATGATGCAACTATTTCCCATCGGATTCGTAATTGGTTCAGTCGCCATGGTTGTGTTAATCTTCATGCAGGCTTGACTTGATTCACGCTGAGGAAGATGCAGGTTCGTCATGCTCTGATACCATAAAAGAACTAGTGAAATGCAGATAAAATCAATCTACAGAAAGAGGAGAAGAGAGAAAGGCTAGAAACAGGGGGAGAGAAGAGACTTTGTGAAATGAAGAAATGACTTCGGTAGCCATCCTTGCTACTCAGTCCTTGTATTTATAATCTTATAATTAATTATGGATTAGTTACACATTTCAGTTTGATTTCAGTTATACAAAAGAGAATATTCTAACTAATTACAGTTTAACTCCCTTAATATCCCCCTCAAGCTTCACGTAGGTGAGACACTAAGCTTGGTTCGAAATTTGAGTAGATTAGCAACTGTCATAGGTTTTGTGAGGAGATCAGCTGGCCGTTGGTATGTACTGCACCTATAGAACCTTCGTGATAATCAAGTTCAACGTGTTTTGTTCTCCCATTAAACACTGGATCGTGGGCAAGAGAGATGGCAAATACATTGTCACACCATATGACTGGAGAATCTAAAAGAGGAACCTTCAACTCGGACAATAACATCGAATCCAGCATATTTCAGCCGTTGCATTTGCTAAGCTTCTATATTCAACCTTTGTCAAAGATCTGGCTACTGTATGCTGCTTTTTGGAACTCCACATGATAGGATTGTTGCAAAATACCATACAAATCCCACCGGTGAGGATTTTATACGCCGACCCCTAACCTGTGCCATGTCCGCCCATTGTCAAACAGGTGAAAACATCAGCGCCGAAAGTGATTTTCACTTTTTGGGGGAGTGTGAAAACACTTCTGACACTGATGCGACCCCCCACTGACCTAAACGTTTGCATACGCCGAGCGTAGAAAAGCCTCACCGAAATCCCACTAGTTGATCGTCTGTCATTCAAATCACCAGCCCAATCTGAGTCGGCATACCCATGTAGTTGTAGTGGTCCAGGTTTGTAATGAAGTGCAAAATCAGCAGTACCACTTATATATCGCAATATCCTTTTAACCGCGTGAAGGTTCGACTGTCAAGGTTCATGCATGTACTGACATGCCTTATTGACTGAGAACGGCATATCGGTCCTAATTATGGTTAGGTATATGGAAGAGCCCCAACTAGCCTTCTATAATATGTAGGATCTGCTAGCAATGGATCATTTGTGACATTTTTTTATCTTATGGCTATGGAGATAGGGAATCACACGATTTGCACTCTGACATTCCAGCTTTCTGAAGTAATTGTTTAGCATAATTTTCTTGAGACAACAGCAACCCAGTGGAAGTTCTTGACACTTCAATACCAAGGAAATGCTTCATTTCCCCAAGATGTCTCATGTCAAATTCCGAATTGAGAACATGTCATAATTCTTTTGTATAAGTGGTGTCATTTCCCGCAATGAGTATATCATCAACGTACAATAAAAGGATTGTGATAGAACTTACCGAGTGCCTTACGAATAGGGAGTTATCTGTGTGACGTCGCTTGAAACCTTTGGACAGTAGGAATGTATAAATTCTTGCATAGCAAGCTCTCGGAGCCTGTTTGAGTCCATATATAGCTTTGCATAATCTGCAGACATGTTCTGGAAATGCTTGATTCTCAAAACTTTGTGGCTGGTTCATAAAAATAGGATCTTCAAGAAACCTATGCAAGAACGCATTTTTCACGTCTAATTGTTCAATTCACCTGTTAAAATGAAGGACTAGTGAAAGAACACATCTAATTGTCGTCATTTTGATTACGGGTTACAGGTATCAGTGAAGTTGAGACCCAACTGCTGATTGAATCCTTTTACGACAAATCTAGCTTTATAGTGTGAAACTTTTTCGGAAGAATCCCTCTTTATTTTAAAGACCCATTTGCAACCGATTAATCTCTGTTCGGGAGAAAATGCGACTAATTCCCACGTTGCTTGGTTTTGTAATGCATTAAATTCTTCTTCCATTGCTCGTATCCAGTGAGGATACTTCCTTGCTTTATTAAAACTTGCTGGTTAGATTTCTGATGTAGTTGTAGCTTGAAGACACAACCGTTGAATTGGTTTCTGTTGGGTTAATGTCCTGTATTCAACCAGAGATATAACCCGGAATGATGATCCGAAAAACCCGAATATGACCCAAAAAATTCTGAAATTTGTCTGACCCATTTTGTATCCGCTTTGGGGTCCGGATCCGACCAGCACAGATTAGGGTTTTGGGAGTTTATATTTAGGGTTTTCTCAATTTCCATGCCATCGCACTGTTCATTGTAATCTCTGTTATTCGATCATAGTAAAAGCTCTTCTCCGTTTTTGCCTGTGGACGTAGGCTTCAAAGCTGAACCACGTAAATCGTTTTAGTCTTGTGGTACGATTGCTTTCTGTTTTATTTTCTCTCTTCTTGTTTGTTGCATACGATCATAGATCTAGGTTTCCGCATAACAGTTTCTTTATTCCGGCCTTCGACCTTGTAATCATATGATGTTTATTGGTTGAAGGTTGATGTTGCACTATTGAATTCAATTCCAAAGCATTTGAAGACAGATCCGGCATCGAGTTGTGTATTTGATATTGCATCCATCGGGTTAGAGGACAACGAAGTATCAGGTGAGGTTGAGGCCCTTGGAGATCTATCAAGAATATGATCCGGCATTGCACACTATTGATTCGTATATCATGGTGTAGATGAAGAATCATTGGTGGAGAATTCCACACATGTGAGAATTCCCCATTATTATTATGTAGATCTGATGATTGTAATAAAACTTCTGTATTCAAAGGTGAAGTACTTCAGTATTGATTATAGACTGTTTGTTGATGTAGTGAATCAAAGTGACCGTTGTTGTTTGAATTTGTCCTCCGTAGATTCAACGATGAGTGTAAACTCTTAGATTGAATAACACTCGAACCTAAATGAGAGTGTCATCCTGATTCAACAGGAAGAACTTATGTTAACTTGGGAGCTTGATTGATAGTGATACCAAACTTGTAGACATAGATGGTACATGGAAAATATTTGTGAGTCTGAACTTACCTCCATTAGTATTTGCTGCTACTGATCCAGTATTCTGAACTTGTAGAGATTGACCATTCCCGACTGCTACTCGTGAAGAGCCAGAATATGGAGCATGCAATGACAGGTTATTGATGTCGGGGGTTACATGGTTGCTTGCCCCCGAATCAAGAAACCATGTATAATCAGGAATGGGTTGAAAATAGTTGAACATGGATCTCACCAGTTGGAATTTGATTGTAGTGATCTTGCATAGGCAGCTGTAGAGGAGAGTAGGGATTCATCTGTGCATAATATAGATTGGTTGCAACATATGTTGTAGCATGAGGACGAATAGCTGGTTGCTGAAGATCTTTGGACTCAAATTTTAGTTTCTGATATGCAACATTGAGTCTATGATAGCACTCTGTTGCAGAATGCCCAGATTTTCCCCAAATTTGGCAATAGACTCGATTCTTGCAAATTTTCCCTTCGTATCGAAAATTTTCAGCCCTTTGGCTCTTGATGAATTTTGCTGTGTAGCTGAGAAAATTGAGGTGATTCCATTTACTGATTAGTGCTATCTAATGTAAGGAACGGGTTGATTTGTTGTTCTTCAGCAAGCAACAGATCATATAATTCTGCCACCAACACAGGTTGTTGCCTCATCCTACAATCTTCAAAGAATTGTATTCTTGTGGAAGCCCACTTAATACATGTAAAACGGTATCTTCTTCCTCTAGAGGAGCTGATACATCTTCTAGGGTATCAGTGATGGCTTTAATACTCTGCAGATATTCAGTCAATGTAGAATTCCCTTTCTTAAATGTTTTGAATTCGCATCTTGAGCTGAATGATGTTGCTTCTTGATAGAGAGGCAAATTTTCTTTCTAAAGCTTGCCAAGCATCTCATGTAAGACAGGTTCTGACACCGAGGCAAACAAAAAACTGAGGAGTTGCTGGTCCAAAATATGCCATTCAAGAAAAATCTGGGTTGGATTATGTACTCCCTTCTGAGTCAAGAATCGATTCAGGGGCAGCCTGAGACCCATCAAGAATAAATTGCAATCTATGGGCCCGAATTGCAGTTAGGAACTGAGCTTTCCATGTGAGGAAATTTTCATGCTTTAATTTGATGGTGAGTAAAGAAGAAATATTTTGAATGAAATTCTGATTACGAATGGACAGAGAAAAACGATTGATATTTGAGGTATGAGTTGAGAAATTTATAGGACCTATTGAGGTCTCTGATGCTTGATTCGACGCTGTATTTCCCATCGGATTCGTGATTGGTTCAGTCGCCATGGTTGTGTTGATCTTCATGCAGGCTTGACTTGATTCACTCTAAGAAAGATGCAGGTTCCTCCTGCTCTGATACCGTAAAAGAACTAGTGAAATGCATATAAAATCAATCTACAGAAAGAGGAGAAGAGAGAAAGGCTAGAAACAGGGGAAGAGAAGAGACTCTGTGAAACGAAGAAATGACTTCGGTAGCCATCCTCGCTCCTTAGTCCTTGTATTTATAATCTTATAATGAATTCTTGATTAGTTACACATTCCAGTTTGATTTCAGTTACAGAAGAGAATATTATAATAAATTCAAAATTTTCTTCTTTATCCCTTTTCATTTCCTTTCTTTTATTCGGTATCTTTAAAAACTGTTTCCTTTATTCTTCTCTCTCCTCGCCTGTGAAATCTTTGTTCATGCTCTCCTTAAAGTCCGACTGAAAGGGTTGCTCTACTGTGCAGGTACGTCATTGGATTTCAATGCTTTTTTTTATTCCTCTATGATGCAACTATTTGGCACGTACCCGAGTTCTCCGCATCAGACTGCTTAGACTACTTATATAAGTTGGAGAATCAAAAATTGTTTTACTCTAAATCATGACAGAGACGATTCTGACTCTTGAGTAATTCAGAACATCAGACTGTCACACAAAATCACAGATACGAATTGACTCTTGAGTCTAGAAACTAGGGTAGAAGGAGAAGATGTAGTGAGCATAACACCCTCTCCAATGATTTCATCAAAGATCAGACCATACAATAAGAAAACGGACGTTTTGGTTTTGAGAAATGCATATAATGCATTCAAGGACATCTTTGTCTTTTTCTCGCTGTCTTCCTTCACCCCACCCTCGCCAAAACCTTAGATTTATCACTTGCCTTCATGCAAGCCTTGGACATGGTACCTCGAACCACACACAAAGGCAAAACCTTATATTTATCACTTGGCTTCAAGCAAACCTTGGAACGTGATCCCTGAAACCATACAAAGAGACAAATAGTTTGGTTAAATAGATGTGGAGAGAGAGAGAGAGAGATGCAGTACAATAGATATGATACCAATATAGAATGATAGCAAGAATAAAATTAAAGAACCAAAAATTAAACTTTAAAGCATATTTTAACCAATCAAGATTTAATGAAAATAGAAGAATAAACTGGAGGGGTTTAGAAGAATTGAAAAAAGAAAAATAGGAAAAATACAAGAAATAAACTTAAAAAGGCAATTCCAAAATTTTTTGGTAGAAACTCCAAATTATCCAAATACCCTTGATCATATGTCAGAAAAAATCTGATTACAAGGTGATTCTGGCCTTTATAACGAATGTGTATCAAATTTCAAATAATTCCAACAAGTCTAGATATATAAAATTATATAAACTTTCAAACTATAAAATCTTGAAATTCAAAAAACAAAAAAATTAGAGATAAAAGATAAATCAAGAACTATATGAAATTAAAGAGAAACTTCAAAGACTTTATATGGCTGACAAATTGATTGATCAAGAACATAAAAATCTTAAAATAAAAATCAAAGAAAAAAATTGAAAAGGTGATTTCTATGGTTCAAGAAACACCAAGATTCAAATTCTTGAATCAAAGAACAACCGAAGACTAAAGAGAAAGAGAAAAAAAAAAATAAATAAGAGAAAAAAGAGAAAGAATGATAAGAGATTACCTGGTTTATTGGAATAGAAGACCCTATCATTCAAGATACAACTCTAGGGAAACCCTACCTAGAGTTATATAGAATTTCCACCATGAAAAATATAATTCATCCTAAGTTGATCGGTTATAGGCTTTAAAGAAAACAATTCTTTTATTCAAAAAAACATTCATTCATTAATAAATTATAGGTCATAAGCATATTTATAGATTTTACATTCCAATCTTTCCAAATCCCACTCTAAATAACTTTCTAAAAAAGTAAAACTTTAAAACAACTAAATCATGTAATAAATGATACTCTGTCAGTATTTTGGCCATAATTTTTTCAAATCACACTAGACTCCCAAGATTTTGGTCTTGTAGGAAAACTAACTAAATAACCTTTTAAATGATACCAAAATCAACCCTAATGGATGAGTTTTGACCCTTTAAAATATGACTTAAAAAAAAAACGAGATTACAACTTTGATTTAAAGACTCCTAATTATATAAAAATTCTAAAATAAATTCAAAAGAAATAAAAGATAATGTCTAACATTAAATTCTAATTAAACTTCAACTCAAATTAAGATAATGCTTCTCTAATATGCACCACACAATCTCTCTTTGTTGTAATACATGTGTGTCCCATCCATACGTCACATGGGATCCACTTTAGCCACGGTGTCCGCATAAGAGAAATTACTTATATAAGAAGTAGGATATCCAGTACCGCCCAATGCCTTTACCATTTACCCAACCCATGCCTTTGGACACAATTGATAAGTTAACTACAACAAGGGCATCTCCTTCTGGAAAGTCAGGACACTAGGTTTGCACCTATTGGCTGTACAGGGACAAACCCATTGGATCAATCTCAGTCTTCTTCATAATCTCAATTGCATGGGATATATGGTTAACAAATCTATTTTTCAGGTCAAAGATTACAATCCAATCAGATTCGCTCCTGAAACTCATTTGAAAGCCCTATCCAAACAACTTAACGAGGATAAGTCAAATTAGGAGTCTACAAGATAAGATTCTAACTTCCCATGATCAATTTAAGCAGTTAGAATCACAATCCCACAAAATAAGTGATAACTCTCCATTAGAGTTTATAAAGGAAACATGGTATTCATTCTCCAAGTAAGGTCAAATAACCTATCTACTCCTCCCAACAAAAAATCTTGTTAACTTAATCCCCAGAGGTTTTTTGACAAGTATCATAACGGTGTGAGAACCAATAGAAGAAACTATGCTCTTCAACCTTGGCCAGACTAGGCAGAAAAAACCAGAAACTCAACCTAACTGATTATTTAGCAGAATTTTAGCCTCCATAGGCACCAAATTCAAAAAAATGGAACAAATTTCCTGTCCAGGGCACAAGGTGACTTCATTTGGATAAAATGGGTGGGAATTTGAAAGTGCTTCTAACCCCTGCCCATTGTATTCCTTGTGAAGTTACCTGGTGTCCTAGACACCATCCCAACCACCAAATACTGGACAAAACATCTATTTTGTTCAAAACACCATCATGTGTCTGCCTATGGTGTGGGGACACAGGAGGCCAAACAATTTTGGGTGTAGCAAATCCTTTCCCTTATGTTTAGGGTTGTAAATGGATCGAATTCGAATCGGATATAGCTATATTCGTTTAGTTAATCGAATATTGGATTCGAATATTTGCGGATGTTTAAAAATAAGATCCGTATTTGTATTTGTTTATTTAAACGAATTTCGAATATGAATTCGGATATATCCTATTACAC
>JAOXJP010050241.1:0-16053 GCA_025762735.1 Platanus orientalis
ACTTGTATACTTGCAAGTAAAGCTACCATGGATTTTTGGTTCATTAAGTTGGATCATTAGTCTAGGTGTAACAGCTAGCTTCACTCATTGACAATCCTAATTACACGTTGAAAGTGTGGGAAAGATAATCAACTAGAGTCACATTAATTGAACCTTGAAATCACTTCTAGGGTTGAAAGCACTTTCATTGTGATTTTGTAGCAGAGATGAAGCACCAATTAGCCTTGATAGTTTATTCATAAATCCATCAATTAATTATATCAATATTCTGAAAATAACAAAAACATGCCTGGCTTCCTAGAAAACCTTGTAAACAAAGAAGAAACATAAAAATGACTTTGTTAGTGATTTTGTCTTGTATCTTAACTTGTCACTCAAACTAAGCCTATTATCCCCCATATTTTGAACTCCTCTTAGATGTGGGATGTATGGTGCTTTCCAAGGGTAGACCCATGTGGGGCCCACAGCCAAACAACCCTAAGGACCCTTTTTTCTGTTGGAGTTTCCATTGAGGTTGATGCTTGTTAAGCTATGTTATGACTGATGCATCAGATTCACTTGTAAGAACTTTATCAAGCACTAGAACCCTGAGAAAAACATCCTCGATGCTATTGGAGAACTAGAACTCTATGACGAGGTCTAACCTGATATATATGTAAATAATTACTGACCAACTTTTGAGTGATTGTGTTTCATCATTATTATGTGAATTAGGTTTGCCATCAATTTTTTTGTACTGACATTTTTTTATATTGTTTTCACATTAAAATGTAAAAAATAACAACAATTAGATAACATCATGTACCTCGATCAACTATAGGTGTATGTTGTGGAGGATTTTGCTGTGTCGATGCTAGGGTTTGTGTAGGAAGAAGAAGAAGATAAATGAGAGAAGAAAGGTTGGGGGGAAAATATGTATAGAGAGTTGTGTTCTACTCTCTCATACTTTTCGATATGATAAAAGAGATACAATACAAGAATAGATGAAAGGAGTATTTACAGTATGCTCTTGTATAAAACTAGACATATGTACCCTTACCAGTATAGCCAATATACTTAAACACTTCAACACTTCCCCTCAAGCTGGTATGTAGATTTCATGCATGCCAAGCTTACCAACAATTTTACTAAAACTAGGACTATATAGGCCTTTTATGAATACACCAATCAACTGATCTTCAATCTTCACAAGGTGAATACAAACTGCCCAGTTTGTAACTTTTCCTTGATAAAATGTCTGTCCACCTCGATGTGCTTGGTCTCATCATGTTAGATAGGGTCATGAACAACACTAATCGTTCAGCTTGACATCATTTCCTTTTTTTAAAGAAATTGTAATAGCTCACTGGTCTATCTCCATGGCACCGAAAATGTATCAGGGCTCAAGTGATTTACTAAAATGTTGGGACCTTAAAAATTGTTTTTTCAAGTGTCGATAGTAGGACGTTCTGTCAAATAACACTTCACATTATACATACCTTTGTAGTTCATTTAACTTATATTGCTTGTTGAGTCACCTAGCATACTTGTCTGTCTGCAAATTTTATGTTCCCATTTTTGTGTGTTCCCTAGTGTTACCATACAATAGGCTATGTTTTTGAATTTGATGCCTCTTTTTGGGTCCTTAATTTTTTGATTTGAAAACATTTTATTTATGCTTTTAGCCTTATACACCCTCATGTATTAGCATGCGGAAAAGATTAGGTATGGAAATCTGCTTTTCCTGATTTATTAGAATGGCATTAGGGGTGGACACATCAGTATGGAAAAGTGATAAGCACCCCCAAAAAAGTGAAAGTTCACTTTTTGGAACTGATGTGTCAGCTCCCTGATGTCATTCTAATACATAAGGAAAAGTAGATTTCTATACCTAATCCTAGCTCGTTAGCCTGTGGTGTGGTAACTTGGGGGAACACACAAATTTGCCTCCGTCATATAATTAGAAGGCAAGGGGTTGCCGGTTAAGAAATGCTTTACCGGAACCAGACCCAATTCTAAACTAGGTTAAAGTAAGTTAGCCATAACCAGAAATTATAGAGGACATAGTAGAACATAAAAAAAATTGGCTGCTCCCAACATATATAAATGCGTTGAAGCTAGATTGGTCATGGCCTAGTTTATCCTAATGTGATTTATTTTATTTTATTTTCCTATGATTTTTTTTTCCTTTCAAAAGTGGATGTGCATTCGAGGGATCAAACCGATTTTGCATCAACTCTAGTCTTTTTTTTTTTTTTTGGTGGTAAATAATCATTTCCATTCTGAATGGACAGATATCACACTATTACCAATTAGTGCATTACATGTGGCTTGACTAAGAGCATTTGAGTCAATACACATTGGCCAAAGGAGGGCATTAAAGTAAATACACAATGGAAAAGTATTTGTACATATGTTAATGCACCCTTTGTCAAACATCGTGTCACATTTTGAGCATACGGGAAATGAGGTGATCTCGGATCCAACCCATATCAATGTTACGAGAAGACCACAGTGTAAAATTTGCGGTTAAGGAGTTGGAAATTTCTTAAACAAAATAGATGTTTTGTCCAGGATTTGGTGTCCATGACACCAGGTGACTTCACATGGAATAAAATGGGCAGGGGTTACATAAAATTTCGAATTCCTAACCATTTTATTCCAATTGAAGATGCTTACTTACTAAGTGGAAAAAATTAGGTGAGAACGAATCTTGTGAGAACTGTGAAAATGACATCAGGGTGCGGACAAATCAGCGCTGAAAAGTGATAAATGCCCCCCAAAAAGTGATTCACTTTTTGGTACTGATGTGTCAGCCCCTCTGATGCTGTTTGCACAGTTCTCACGAGATTTGTTTGCACATAATCCAAGCCCTTGTTAAGTTGGTAAACATCCACTACAAGTTGACACATGATCTGTATTTGAATTTGGTGACACTTGTTAGACACATACTTTTTGAATTAACACTTTTAGCCCCCAAATACACCACATGTTGGCTTATAGCATGCTCACAGAGTCTAAGACACTTTTTTTTTTGTCATATAAGATTTGTTTTGATATATTTATCACCAGGCATGTCAGCGGAAGCCCGTACACAAAGTCATTTTCAAGGATATTTAAATCAGATTTAAGTAGATATTTAATTATTTTAAATTTGTCTAATAAAAATCCTTTTAATTTTTTAGTTGTAATCTAATAATAAAAGATGTTGATTATAGCACGACAGTAGCCTAAATTGAAGTTGTCTGCACAACCAACTATGCCGGAGTATTATTGTCTCATAAACGGATTAAGACAACTTAGAGAGTGGCTAATGTTGAATGACATTAAGGCTGACACATCAGTACCAAAAAGTGAAAAAATCTCCCCAAAAAGTGTATTTCACTTTTTCTGGGATGATGTGTCAGCTCTGATGTCATTCCAACTTCAGCCACTCTCTAAGTTGTCTTTCCAAATCTAGCCTCTTTTGTCTCTTATACGAGACCCATCAAGTTCAAGTAATTAGATGCTTAAAATAAGAATTAAAGCATTACTTATATGGGACCCATCAACAACCGTTTCAATTGAATTTGGTGGCTTTGTTGAGTGCGAACAAGTAAAAGCACACCCGCCCTTCCACAAAACGGTAAAAGCCGAAACAAAAGATAGAGAAACCCACCTTTGAACATCTGCGTCTTTAAGTGAATGGGCAAATGACGATCATGCATCAAATTGGAGGTCTATGATCACCTTTTATCAATGTTTATAGAGAAATCATCTCTCTGCAAGAAAATCCCGACTGTGTCTCTCATCCATGGCAATCACAAAGAAAGCTTGATCTCTCATATGAAACTTAGGGTTCCGAAGTGTCTTCAGGTAGGTTTTCGTTCTCTCATCTCTCTCTCTTCTTGTTGGTTTTATTCTTTTATTTTGATATGAAACCCTAATCAAACTTGTGAGGACAAATGAATTTTTTAATAGTTACAACAAATGATGCATAAATATTAGCCATATCTTTGTATTGATTTTTATAGATAAATTATTTGCATAAGTATTTAGATTTTTTTTCTTCTTTTGGGTTAGGATTTATAGAATTGCTAAAATAAAATTTGGTTGCATTTTATTGTGATTTTTGTGCAAACGCTTCCCCAATGGCTTTCATATTCGATTCTCATGTTTTCCTAAGTGCTTCCAAGTCGCTTCCATATTCGATTCACACACTTCCTTAAACGATTCCCAAACGCTTCCCTTAATCGCTTCCCATGCTTCCTATAAAAAAAAAATTTGCGCTTCCCAAAACGCTTCCCCAAAATTGGGGAAGCCGAATCGAATTCGCTTCTCTAACGAGTTTCCTAGGAAGCGAGCTTCACACACTAACTTAAGCTTCCCTGCAACTATACTTGTAACTATGATAAAAGAAAAAAAAATTGTGATTTCAAATTTACTAACTTCTTTTTTTAATTTCATTTTAAAATGTAAACTAGTATTTGGCAGGATTCCAACAAGGCCCTATACAGAAAACACTAGTCAACAAAGCCTTGTCTTAACTATCTCAGTCAACTGCCCGTTATCATGTTAGCTATTGTTGCAACCTTAACATTTCCTGAAAGCTTCATATCTGATTTTAGCCTTTCTAGTCTTAACACTCATCCATTTCAATGTCCATATCTCAGATACACTCATTAATTGTAGCATTTTTTTTATTAGTTTTCAAACATCTAGCTTCATAAAACAACGCTAGCCTTGTGTCCATATTATAGTTTTTCCCATTAATTTAAACAGTATGCATCGATCACATGGCACTAGAAGCACCTCTCCACTTCATCCAGCCCTTTCAAATTTATGGCAAACATTCTCTTCAATCTCTCCATCCATATGGAAGATTAAAGCAAGAGAATGAAAAGTATAATCACTTATATCTACAACCATTTAACATCTTCTTTGACAAAAGTCAAGATATAAAGGAAATCACTAGAGCATAATCAAATCTCATCAATATTAAAAGATAGAGGAGAGAAAGTTGGACATACTGTTTGGTTCTTTCCAAATGTAGATATTGTCCCATGAACTAGAGGGAATATTTATTTGAGATTTGACAAATAAAGGGGTATTATTCTATCAATCTTCTCCAAATTCCCATTTCTTAAACTAGTCATTGAAAGGGATCATATAATATGTATCCTCTGGGGGTGACAATTGGACTTGGTTTGGTTTTGGTTAGGTCTGATCCAGATCGGGTTAAAAAAGTACCAACGTAAAACTTGTCATGAATTTAAACTTGATTGAAAACCATTAGATCTATGAAGGGAAAAATTGGGTGATTCATTATATAAAAGCTGGGTTGAGTTGGTCTGAAAAATGCTCAATTTGAACACAATCTAGTATTAATCTGGTTTTTGATTAGCCAACCTGAGATCAGTTAGCCCTAACCAAGAAATAAGAGGCAAACTAGCCAGTAATTTTATTTTTTTATTTTTCAAAAACATGGGATTGGGTTGGAGAATGCCCAACATGAACTCATACCTAAATTTAGTTTGGGATAAGATAAAAAGGAGGAAATGAAAGAAGAAAACAACAGGTAGTTTTGTGTTGGCTTATAAATTGAGTTAAAAATTGCCCACCTACTTTGAAGTCATATGTCATCTATGAAAAATAATTGAGGATAAATATAATTAATTATAATCTCAAATAATTACCCACAATCATTCAATTAACTGTTTTTATCCATAAATGCTTGCAGTGGTTACATGGCTCCAGAGTATGCGATGCATGGGAAATTCTCTGTCAAATCAGATGTATTTAGCTTTGGTGTCTTACTTTTAGAGATTGTAAGTGGTAAAAAGAACAGTAGTTTCTATCAACCAGACTCTGATGAATACCTTCTAAGCTATGTAAGTATAAATTTCTAGAAGTAGGAATAAGTGTAGATTGCTATTAAAAAGAAGTCGAGATGGTATATCATTAGTAGAACAGACTATTAAGAAGCTAAATATTTACACTTGGATGAATTGTTGCAGGCTTGGAGACAATGGAGGCAAGGAACAACTTTTGAGTTGATGGATCCAAGTTTAAAGGAATGTTGTCCAAGAAGTGAAGTAATGAGATGCATTCACATTGGATTATTGTGTGTTCTGGAAGACATAGCTGAGAGACCCACCATGGCATCAGTAGTTCTCTTCCTCAACGAAAGCTCTCTCACTCTTCCATTACCTTTGCGACCGGCATTTTTTGTTCGCAGCAGAATGGAATCAGACATTTCTATTGATAAGTATGAAGTACAAGGATTTAAACCAAATCAATCTATGAGTACGTCCGTGCCATTGTCACTAAATAATATGTCCATCACTATGTTAGATCCCAGATAGATGGATTGGATTGAGGGCACACAAAATAAGTTTATTTTAATTATTTGAATAATTTAGAGTGTTTTGGGGGAAATAATTTGTCTGCAAAAGTAGAAAACGAAAATAAAATTTTCCTAGAAGCAAGAAAAGACAAGGACTTGATCACAATAAGAATAAAGACTGAAGAGAAAATTAGTACTGGAGTTAATGTTATATAATAAGAAATGTTAAAAAGCATGAGATGCTTGTGTTAGCACAAGGACAACCCCTTTCATAAATTAGGACAAGTAACTTTAGTATCACAGCTTGTCACTTGTCAGAAGCCATGATACATGAATTTCTATATTCTGGTGATTTCTCATTAAAAAAAAAAAAATAAGAATTCTTTTTTCCCCTTATTTAAATGTTACTTAGATTTTGTTTAAAATAATACTGAGATGGTTGTATGATGTTTTTTCATTTTTTTTTAATCGTTCTTCTAGATTCACACACCTAAATGTTTTTAATGAATGCATTAGCAGGAATGAAACCTTCTTGATGCGAGCTCGTTGGGATGCAATAATAAATGTGGACTAAACAAACAAACACACAAGAAATTATAATACAAAGGTTTACGTGAAAAACCGTAAAATGGAGGAAAAATCACGAAACTACGCAAAAACAGTTTCACCATAATAGAAGATACAAGCTTTTTCGTTCATCTTATCTCACATTTTATCATAGTTCAAAACCTTAAAATGAAACCTTTCTCTAATATCTCATTTTACAACTTTAGGAAGAAACTTATTTTCTTACATTGAAGAATCCCTTCAATAAGAAAATCTTGTAAAAAAAGTTCTCTCTTACACAAACCTCATACTACAACTTTAAACGTCCAGAGAGACCTTATATATCAGTTAGAAGTTGACCTAGAGTGAAATCCCATTTAAATACGGATTTTTTAACACCATATCAAGATTTTCGCTGTTGCTGGACCAAGTCAATTTTTCGTGGATTGGTCAGCTTCAGACCGATCTACAAAAAAGTGGATTGATCCAACCGGGACCTGTGCACAGAAAGTGCTCCGGTTCAAGATTTTTGGTTTCTTCCTTTTGCAGCATCTGAACACTGCTGCACCGATCTACTTTTGTCAGATGGTTCCGGACTCTTTTTCCATGGCTTCTTTCTTGTATATCAATCTCAACACCCAAAATGCACATTTGAAGTAACCTTAGCTAGCTATTTTGGAAGGAGTTTGAAATACTAATCACACACTGATGGTCAAATGATCTGGTGTGGTAAGTGAAGAAGGTAATTGATCAAAGCTTGAAATTCAATGTACAAATGAGAGGATTAGGGAATCTTTGAACGTGTTGACTTTTTGTTGTTGTCTTTTGTAGGCAACACTAAGCGGTGGGTCCTGGCCATCACAACATAAGATACCTTCCCAGTTATTGGCCCCAAAGCCTAGTGTGGATCCTAGCATTTCTTAATTTCCTTAAATATCTCTATCTTTTATAGACAGAGTTAGAATCATCTCCAATTCTCCATTGCAACGGGAGGGAAATCCTGCTAATTTCAACCATCATGTCACGAGGATACGATGCCCGAGAACAAGTACTTCGGTGAATATAAATGGAGGGTGTTTTAGTAAAACAGCCTTTTTCCAATTAAAAGGATGAGAATATGTCTACAACAACAACAGACATCCTTTTTCCAACTAAAAGGATGAGAATATGTCTATTTATCAAAATACCCTGATCAAACATTGTGGTGGATGGGGCCAAATTACGGCAGGGCCCACAAAGCTTTCACGTATATTGCCTGTCCACGAAGTGAATCATTTGTAGCCGATATTGGCATGACCACACATGGACTGACACGTGGATTGTATAATTAAAGAAATAGGTGCTAAAAAAAGGCACCATTTTAAAAAAACACATCACGTGCCAATCTTTGGTGTCATCACACATTGGTTACACCAAATTTGGTCAAAGATGATTTTCCACCATCCAAATTTGGTGAAGTGGAAGCCTCACCAAATTTCCTGAAGTCTCCAACTCTCCGTCATATATATATATACGGGGAACAAATGGTCTGTCAATGATTTTGTATGTCTTATCATGTCCTACACACAAAGGTTGGGTGTATAGGGTTAAAACTATAAAAACAGTTTTTGAATGAAAAAATAAGTATCCAGAAAATTGGGGTGTATAGGGTTAAAACCATAAAAAAAGTGTTCAAAACATTTGTTTCTTATTTACAAGAGGCACCAAATTCAAATATGTGTCAGCATATGGTGAGAGGGCACGGTAGGACATACAATGGCCAGACTATTGTCTTCACCTTTTTGTTGTCTTCCTAGTTGATGCAATGGGGCGGCAAACCCCCCAGGATTTTGTGCTCCCTTTAAAGTGTCCCTAACATGCTCCCTGCATGTATGGGGGACACATCACATCAAGAAGTGATTTACACCCTCTACCAAAAAATGTAAATCACTTTTCAAAGTGATGTATCCCCCCTACATGCGGGAAGCAGGTTAGGGAAAATTTAGGAGGGAGCACAAAATCCCAGCCGGGGACAAACCAAACTCAGTCTCAGATATCTCTTTTACGTTTTCAAGGACAACTTCAAACCTCCCTCGAAGGCAATAAATAGAGCTCCTGTTCTCACACGCAACAGCAGACCTTTTGTCTGCTCACCTGATCTTGTCTCCACGGCAGGGTGTATGAGTAAGGGTGTAAATAGTGCCGGGCTGGGCCGGGCAGAGGATATCCCGATGTGAGTCTCAAATTCAATACTTGGGCCTGAACTCGGCCAGAGCATGAACTAAGCCCGAGTTCAAGAGCCTGAACTTGGCCCATTCCCAAATTATAGGCTTTGGGCCAGCCCAAAATCAACATAACCATTCTCATTTTTGGCATTTTTCTCATTAAAAAATAATAAAATGAGCATTCACGTGGACATCAGAATCTGAGATAGCAAAGGGTTGTCTATTGTGATATGTGGAAACATAGGATTCCAATTATGTATTTGGGGCCAGTGCAACATTATCTACCTAATGAAAGTTACTGAAACATGCCACCTACTCTCAGTTAATACAACACGTGAGCTGTGCAATCGATGAGACCAAGTATGTGTCTGCATGCTGCCTGCACTCAACTAATTGAAATCTTTGCAATGAAAAATAAAGGAACATATATTACATAATAGTATTATGGGCCGGGTCAGACCAGTTAAAATCTACCTAAGGTAGGGCTGGGCCAAGCTCTCCTTTTGTTTTCTTTTACTTCTGCCCAAACTTGGCCTGAAAATGATGTCCGACCTTATATTTGAGCTGGAACTCGGCCTAGGCCAGCCCAACTGAATTGCAGGTTAGGGTTTGGCTGGTATGGCCCTATTCGTAGCCTTACGTATGAGTGTTGTTTTCTCTTCAATTTTATTTTTATTTTTATTTTTTATTTATGAATAATGATTATATTAAAGCAAAAAAGGAAAATGAGATATGGGCGTGAGGCAAAACCTCATAAATTACAAGTACTAGGCAAGCTATGCTAAAGCCTCTTAGAAAATGCTGGACTAGTAATCCCTTGTGATATCACTAATAGAAAGGCCTTTGAAGTCCAGATATGCCATGGTCCACAAACCAACCTCAAAGATGATGGCATCAATAATATCTTGGAGGGCCTTTGTCGTATCATAAAAATTCTTCAATTTCGCTCTTTCCAAATAACCCAACAAATATCAAGGAAAAGGGTAAGCCAAAAATTTTACATCTTGGATGACGTAAAGGAATATATCATTGCCTTAAAAAATCAAATAAGGTTTTAGGCATAACCCAAGACAAATGAAGTGATGATAATAAATGATCTCATATTCCCCTTGAAAATGGACAATGAAGTAACAAATGAGACCCTAATTCACCATCCCATAAGCAAATGCCACAAAAATGAGGCGAGAGAGAGCCATGAAAGGCCTCCTCTTTTGAAGAACATCCATGGTATTGATTTTTCTGTAAGAGGCAATACAAATAAAAGCACGAACCTAAGGGTGGGAGACATGATGCTAGATAATTTTGGAGGGGAAATTGAGGGTAGGTTGCAGTCTCGATAGAAATCGGAAGAAATATTTGGAGGTGTAATAGCTTAAGCGATCTAAAGACCATGAATATCTGTTTGGGGAAGAAGGAGAAAGCCGGAATAATGTAAGGGAATTAGAGAGTGAAGAGAATAGGTCCCTTTCATAGGATCTGAGATCTCTAGAAAATGAGAGGTTCCAAGAAATACCAATGGGAGAGTTTGAGAGAATTTCATAAATGGAAGCATTTTTATTGTTAGCAATGTGAAAGAGTTTAGAAAAAATGAGAAGGAGAGAGTCCCCAATCCATATGTCCTTCCAGAAACTAATGTTGTTACCATTGCCAATAATTAAGGGTAGGTGAGGATGAATAAGATGGCAGACCACAATGATTCATTTCCATAGGACAGAAGATATGTAGTTAGTAGTAGGGTTTGGGTCTAGACCATTATGGACCGAACCATATTTACTAAGATCAAAGAAATACACCACTCCATCAACAAATAAATCCATGTCTACCATCCTGAAGCCTATGGTACACATTGCTTTAGTGAAATTTTCTCAATCTTGAAAAAAAATCCAATCATTCCCTATTACAGATACAGTAGGAAAGGAAACCATTCATAGGGTTTATAGGTATTGTAATGATCAAAAACTTGAGATGGGTTCCAGATTTTTTAAAACTTATTATTTTAGTGCCTAAGCTTTTTCAAGTTATCAAGCCAAGAGCAAAATGATCATGAATTATTATGGTATATATCAGAGACTATAGTTTAAAAATTCCCAATGCCAACACTTTGACGATGCAAAATGAATTAGGATAAAAAATTTCAAAAGATGAACAAAGTTGGTGGGGGGGGGTGGAGGCTTTAGATATGGGTCAGGTAGTGGTAGTGGTTCTGGATGTGGCAGTAGGGTATTCAATGAGCCGTTCCTAAGCCTTGTTTTAAGCTCGGTGAGCTAAGCCTATGCTTTGAAGTAAGCTTGTTTCGTAAGTGTGCTCGAGTCGAGCTTCACTAACTTCAACTCGCTAAGTCAGGGTACAACTCTGGATATGCTGGAGAGATGGAGAGATCCATTGATCTCTCTTCTCTTACTTCTCAATGTACATGTTTGCATAGCATTTGATGTCCTTGCCAATATAACGTACAATAAATGACAGCCATCCTACCACATATATGTGTGGATCCACATTTTCATTCTTTGATTAGACGGAATGAATTTGTTGGTGAATAGATTGAAATGGTTGGATGGGATTTCTGTCGAGGATATAAGAAAATTGTTGCAATTGAAGATGTTGAAATTGGATACCTGGTGGAGGTACATTTACAAGCAGGTAGACAATGAGGGGAAGAGCAGACAGGAGTCCAAATCGCATTGCCAACTCTAAACCAGTGAGGATGAAGATTAAGGAGAGGGAGAGGAAGATAAAAATGAGAACCCCTTAAATCTTTGAAGTCCGAATATTGAACTTTGTTCATTGTGAATCATGCAGACCTCGAACACTTTGAACATCGAATTCTGAACACTCCGAAATCATAGAACATTGGATGTCTTGAGACTAACACATGTCATCAAATTTGTGAGATTTAACCTTCGCATTGAATTATTATTCAAACGTAGATCTTTGTATTGAACCATTAGCTTATCTTTGACATGCAACTTTTGACATTTTTGTACTAGCATGATTGCGATTACTATTTTATATTTATTTAGCTTAGTAATGACCTTTGGACATGTTAGTATTCAGATGTGTGCTTTACTTGAGATTATTTATAGTTTGCTAGATTTCTTACAGGTTGGGACTAACCCAAACATTTTTTTCCAGACTGACTACTGTTGTAGGTCTTTCATCCGAGGGACTTGCTATGGCATCCACAACCTTTCCTTTTTATTCGTATCACTGTCATGAACATGTTGTGCGAGCCTTTTTATGTCGGGTCTTTATTTTCAACTCTATGGATATTCCCTTTGTATATTTGGGTGAGAGGGCACCCAGTGATATCTCTATCTAGGTTTGATGCTAATGGACTATTATGATCTTGTGGCTTTTGGATAACGCTTCCGCATTTTTTATCTGAACATATGAGATTAGTGAATATTGAATAAACTTCCAAAATTATTGAAATGTGATTATCGAACTAAATAGATCTAAGGAAAATTAACGAGAACTATGTAAACTATATTGGATCTCACTTGTGGGCCTATGTTTTGGGTTAATCTTATGTGGATTATCAAATTTTTGAACAGTAATAAATTCAAATCTGGGGCAATATAGATCTGTATCTGAGTCCTAGTTTGGGGGCATTACAAAGGTGATCTTGACTGTCGCTACAGGTTGCCCAAAGGATAATGCACCCAAGGACTATCCTCCATGAGTTTGGCATGAGTTGGGCCGGGGTAAGATCGACGTAATTAGGAAGTTCCTTAATGAAAAGGGCATCCAGGAAGCGAAGGCCACTCTCAAGAGTTTGCTCATAAAGAAAGATCTCCTGGACACCAACAGCACAGGCCTATTCGTGCACCTCAGGAAGACACAATACTATCTCCTCGGGCAAGTCATGTAATTTCCTAAACCTTTTAAGGTTCCTCTTCTTAAGAGTGGAGGAAAAAAAACCCGGCCATAGGGGCAGAAGGCAAATTGCTTGGGAAGAAGCTGAGGCTTAACTCGAGTCATTGGGTTGGATCACACCCTCCTCATGAAGACTTAAATCTAGGCTGAGGAAATCCAATGTATCTGAAGGGTCCAAACACGAAGATGCATCCATTTGGCCAAGGGGAAAAATGACTTCTACCGAAGGATCGAAGAGGGATAAGAGTTTAGTAAAAGTAGAGTCCATAAAAGAAAGATCGCCACCGATGATGCTCAAGTTCGAAAAACACCTTCAGGCTCGTAAAAAGCCACAAAGCTGAACAAGGTGAAAACCGAGAGGGCCTCTAGTGCAGTCTAGGGTGAACGAAAAAAATACCAGTGAAAAGGGTTGAAAAATGAGAAAACGTAGGGTTTGACAATCTAAGCTAACTCTATTGTAAAAGATAAGTGAGAAAAATAAAAGGAGGCATACTGGAAAATTTGTTAAAGAATGATGTCGGAGAAAAACAAGGATGCCAGAAAACGCTGACTGAATAGGAGAAGATGGCCAGAGATGCGCAAGAGAGATGATAGAGAGAAAACGAAACAAAGAGAAAAATAGAGGACTCGAAAATATCAACCTACTTATAAGGGGGCCCGCTCAAGCTCGACCATGCTGACAAAATCTGGGCCCTCCACGTGGTCTTACACATGCGGACGAGATAGATGAAGAGACATTGCATTAATGCCATCACCAAAGGCCCAATAATCATGACTTTTCCGGTTCCCTAGGCAACCATTGCGATTCCTAAAACATCCGCTACCATGATTCAAATTAACCGGCAAAACCCAAAAATCGAGAAAATCAAATAGTTCAAATTCCCTTGACCTTCATGAAAACAATGCCTCAGGAATTAAGGGGATAATTGATGGGTATAATACCCAGGACCAACCTTCTCCAAACCAAGTCTAATTGAACCACCGGAAAAAGCCCAGTATTGAGGCACGTCGAGCGAGAGAACATGGAACATCCATCGCACGAAAACAGAACGTAGTAAGTGTCTTGATAGTATCCCAAGGCTTAAGCATCCGGTCTCGGGATAAGCCCGAATTGTAGTATGCAGCTTCACGAATAAAGACATAATTATTGGGTGGGCATCGTAGAAAAACTGAATCTCGAAAGATCACCCACCCGAGCGAGGATCGCGGGATTGATTAGCTGGAATGTTAAAGATGACCTGCACTAGAAAACCACGTTCACACCCGGAATAAGGTAAAAAATAATTCTTGACTAATATACTCTTCCTCGATCCGACCTCTTTCTAACTTGATCATCGGAGGGCAACCGGCCGACACCCGGCTAACCATTTATCTCGTGTCTTTCTTGTAGGTCCATCAGATCTAGGGACCATCATGCACTCATTTGAAGACACCCAGGTCAGTCGGATTCTAACATCATCAGTTTGGATCTTGTTAGCCTGTTATGACTTGTTAGGACCTATCTGGCCTAACAGGTTGACACATCACCAAATAACAGCGGTTTGGATTGGACTTGTATCTGTGATGCCTCATGGTGACTCATAGGTGAGCCAAGACACAAAGGGGGTGGGACCATACAAAAAGTGTATGGGCCCCACCCCCTTTGTATCTCGGCCACTTGTGGCTCACCACGAGGCATCGCAAAGGGTAAAACTCCATACTCAATCTTTTTTTGTTTAGGTGATGTGTCGACATGTTAGGCCAGACAAGTCCTAACAGACCATGAAGAGGCTAGACAAGATTCTTACTGTAGTCAGAATAATCTCAATGGAGAGATATCACGGTAATAGCACACTACATTGCCTACCAAACATGGTTTAAAAACTCGGAATCAGAGTTGGAATCGGTCTTGACTGATTCCCGAGTCGGATTGGCCAATCCGGGCTGATTTTGAGCTGACTCAGCTGATCCGGTGCAAAACAAAAAAAAAAAAAGCCTTTAAAATGTATTGAAATTCAAAATTTTAAAAAATAAAATTTTTTATAAATTCCAAGCCAAGTTTGTGTATGAAATGGAATGATTCAAACCATGCGCGATAACTACGGTCTTAAACCATGGTACTAGATCTTAGCATCCCTCTCCTCATCTAAGGCATCTAAGGCATCTAAGGCAGACAACATCAAAGTTGCTACTCAATTGCGAGGCACACAAACCTTGAATGGTACCGAAGCAAATGTTCTGTGATAAAAATGCCTCTGTAGCGTATATGATGAATTAGAAACAGAAATGTGTTATTTTTGGGGTAAAAGGGGTAAAAAAAGTGTTCAGTTTAAAAAGTAGGTGGTCAATAAAAGACATCAAATTAAAAACTCATCATGTGTCAACAATGGAACTCCTTTAGAGGTCTGTCTCAAAAACAGACAATCATCCTCCGAATAGTAACATAGGAATAAATGCGCTTCCTCATGCCATTTCCGCCGTAGCTCTTAATTTCCACTAACTTCTACTATCACAAATATCTAAGTTCTCGACTTCAAATTCGTGTTTCTAGAGAAACAAAAATTTGATAAAGCAAATATCTAAGTTCTCCCGACTTATAATTCGTGTTACTTGAGAAATAGAAATTCTTCAACCAAAAAAAAAAGAAAAATAGTCCTAGACCACCATCAGATTTGCAGAATCCTCCCATCTGACCTCAATCTTTACCTACTACTTCTTAAGCCCTTAGACATCAACCCTTGGAAACGTGAGCCGCCGACATGTCCTACCAATCCACCTGTACGCTTGTGAATGCAGATGTCTCCATAGGTAGGGGTGGCAATGAGCCAAGCTTGGGAGCTCGGCCCGTCATGAGCCGAGTTTGAGCCTTGTTTAAAGCTCATAGAGCCGAGCTTGAGCTTTTTTTTTGGCTCATTTATTTAGTGAGCTTGAGCCAAGCTTAGCTCGCTAAAAGCTTGGCTCGTTGACTACTTTTAAAGTATAAGCAAATGTTCTATCATAAAAATGCCCTGTAGTGTATATGGTGAACTATAAATAGACATGTGTGGTTTTGGAGGGTAAAAAGGTTCAAAAAGTGTTCAGTTGAAAAAGTAGGTAGTCAGTAAAAGACATAAAATTCAAAAACACATCATGTGTCAATCAATG
>JAOXJP010050252.1:0-16052 GCA_025762735.1 Platanus orientalis
TTTCATAATAAACTTATCAGGTTTACTATTTTTCATCTAATTTCAAAGTTTCCCTATGTTTTTAGGTCTATAATTCTATAATAAGGACATAAAAATAATGAAAATGCATAAGAAAATCTTGAGTATTACATAGGGCCTATAAAGTCCTTAACAAAAGGACTTTGAATATGGAGGAGTCTATTAATGTTACCATTGATGATCATGAGAAAGGCCAAACAAAAGTTATGGAAGAACCTCAACAAAGACAACAAGTGGAGGTAACCAAAAATGATACTTGTACTCATGATTCATGTAGTGAGTTTGAGGATGATGTAAAAGAAGCTAAGGAACATCCTAAGGAAGAGAGAATCACCAAATGACATTCCCCAAAAATATAAGAGGAAACTCAGATGAAAGTGTGAAGACAAGAAAACAACTTGAAAACATCGTAAGTCATATGTGTTTTACTTTTAAGATAGAGCTTAGGAAAGTCAAAGAGGCTCTTGAGGATCCGGATTGGATAATTTTCATGCAAGAGGAACAAAATCAATTTAAAAGAAATAATGTTTGATGCCTCGCTAAGAAACCAAGTAATAAAAATGTGATAGGTACTAAATGGATTTTTAGAAATAAACTTGATGAACTTGGTACAATTGAAAGAAACAAGGTTAGACTTGTGACTAAAGGTTATGCTCAAATAGAAGGAATCAATTTTGAAGAAACCATTGCCTCAGTTGCAAGACTAGAATTCATAAGGATTCTATTATCAATAGTCTATCATCTAAAATTCAAATTATTCAATATGGATATGAAGAGTGCCTTCTTGAATGGTTTGCTTTAAGAAGAAGTCTATACTTAACAACCCGATAGGTCTATAAATCCGCATCAGCCTAACCATGTGTACAAGCTGAAAAATGCTCTTTATGGGTTAAAGCAAGCTCTTAGAGCTTGGTATGAGATGGTAACCAAATTGAAATGGAGAGTGTTGATAAAACTCTTTATCAAAAAGAAGGAATGAAACATATGCATTGCACAAATATATGTTGATGACATCATTTTTGGGTCCACATGTAAAGAGATGTCACATGAGTTTGCTCAAATAATGAAGTTAGAATTTGAAATGAGTATGAAGGAAGAACTAAGATTCTTCTTGGGTTTGCAAATTAGACAAACAAAAGAAAGAATATTTGTAAATCAATTAAAATTTAGAAAAGAATTAGTGTTGAAATGTCACACAAATAATCCTAAAGGGGGGTGAATAGGATTATTAATTTAATTAGCCCCTTTTTAAATTTACTTTCTTGTGGTTATTAATTCCTTTTGCAATTTGTTCACTTAAGTGAATGTGTGCTTCAAAGAACCTACTCAAGTATAATATGAAACATATGATAGACAAGAGTAGTATAGAATATAGCAATGGAGAGACAAGCAATCACACAAATACAAACCACAACACAAGATTTATAATGGTTTGGCACTCAAGCATACGTCCACTCTTCTAAAGCTCAGTACCGAGCTTAGGTATATTTCATTTAGGTACTATTACAACCTAGGTCAATATACAAAATTTACTACTTGCTCACAAGATAACCAAACTACAACACTCGGTGTCTCTAGCGAGTGTGCACTACCTCTGGTGTCTCCGATTGAGGTTCTCAAGCTTCCGGTGTCTCCATCGCAAGCAAAGCAATAGTAAAAATGAATATGAATACAAATAAATACGAGGTCAAGAAAATATTACCACCATATGATTGATGTTGTTAGTTGCTCATTGTTGAGCTGATTTGCCTTAGCTACCCACAAGCTCCACGTACTTGGCTCTAGTGCTCCCTGAGCTCAGCCAAAGGTGAGTTCCTCTAGGAAAAAATGCTCACCACAACCTCTCCTCAATAGTGTGAGTGTATCTCAATAGGAGAGAAGAAACAAGAGAGAGAAGTGTAGTATGCTAGCTACTAAAGCTCACAAATCTATAAGCAATGGATGTTTGCATAGTGGAGAAGGCTCTCAAGATAGTATACCTCTTAGCTCTCTTAAAAATAACTTGGAGTGTTGGAGAAGATTCCTTACCCTTAAGGGAAAAACTCATTTTATAGTGGGGAGGAGCATCTTTGGCCTTAAGATGAGCTTATGGCAATTAAGGAGTGAATTTGTGCCTTTATATGAACTAAAACGGGGTTCAAAATTTAAAAATCTCCCCTAAATTTTCATCATTTTTTTTCCAAAATTGCCTCCAAATCGATTGCGTATTTCGCAATTGGTTTGAGATGCCATTTATGCCCCAAATCAATTTGATTGTTTGCAATCGGTTTGGGTTTTGCGTATTTTTCCAAAACTCATACCGCAATCAATTTGACTCTATGGGTTTAGGCCTCAGCTGAGAAATTTTTTGACCAAAATGCAAAATTGGTTTCGCTGTGATTTTCTACACTTTTTTATTTGGGCAGTTTTCCTTTAGCTAACCTTGGGCATTCATATTAGGGCATTCTTAGGGACCCTAAACCATGTCTAGGGTTGATTTTAGGCACACAATATGACATGATATGCATTATATATACCTTCCTTGAAGTGCCTCTTCCCGGTGCTCTTCCTTAGTCGTTAGTCCTTCTTAGCTTCATGATTTGAACTTGTGAGCTCACATAGGATACATACAAGACTCCTAGTGCTACCCTTGCCCAACACATGCTCATGGGAATGACATACATCAACAAGTGTCAAAATTTGGACTCATTAATTCCAAAACTTTTAATACTCCCATAAGCGCTAGTGATAAAATCACTAAAATGCTAATGAAAAGGCTGTGAACACAAAATTATATAGAAGCATGATAGGAAGTCTTTTCTACTTGACAATAAGTAGACTAAATATTTCTTTCAGTGTTGGTGCATATGCAAAGTACCAAGCTTCTCTTGAGGAGTCATACCTTAGAACATTAAAAAGGATCATTACATACATTAATGGCACTATCTACTATGGCCTTTGGTTCCCATTTGAAACCAATAGTGCGAGAAACATGTGAAATTTTTGTGGAGTGAAGAATGCGAGAAAATTTTTTATAGTTGAAGGGCCGACTAGTTTATGCACTAGTTCTTACTCTATCTTTGGGTTCTGGTGGATTAGGGGTGTATAGTGATGCTTCAAGAAGATATTTAAGTTGTGTTCTTATGCAACATGGAAAGGTTATCGTATATGCTTCTAGACAACTAAAATTAACCATATGAACAAAACTATCCCACTGATGATTTAGAGCTTGCAACAATGGTATTTGCATTGAAGATTTGAAGACATTATCTTTATGGTGAGACTTGTGAGATTTATACCAATCATAAGAGTCTTAAATACATCTTCACATAGAAGGAGTTACACTTTAGATAAAGAAGATGAATGAAACTAATCAAAGATTATGATTGCTCAATCCAATATCATCCTAAAAAAGCCAATGTGGTGGCAAATGCTTTGAGTAGAAAATTATCTATTACTTTGGCATGTATGACAGTTGAGAAGTCTCAATTAATGAACAAATTAAATGGCATGAAGGTAGAACTTTAAATGGATGAAGCTAGAGTAATTTTAGCAAATTTAAGAGTGCAACCAACAATTGTTAAGAAAATCAAGGAAGCTATAGGGATCCTTCATTGTTGAAAATCATGGAAGAATTGGAGGGAAAGAGAATGAAATTTTCTAGTAATAGTGATGGTATTCTTCATTTCGGATGCGTATTATGTATTCTAGATGATATGGATCTGAAGAGAGAAGTGATGAAAGAAGCGCATAGAGTTGCTTACACTATTCACCTAGGTAGCACCAAGATTTATTAGGATCTTAAAGAGACATATTGGTGGAACAATATGAAAAAGGAAAATTGTTTATTTCATGTTTAAATGTTTGGTTTTCCAACTAGTAAAAGCGGAATATCAAAAGACAATTTGACCATTAGAACCACTTGATATATCGGAATGGAAATGGAAGCATATTATAACAGATTTTGTAGTTGGGTTTCTAAAGACAGCTAAGAGACTCGACTCTATATGGATGATTGTAGATAAACAAACAAAATCTGCTCATTTCTTACCGATTTGAATCTCTTACTCAATGGATAGGTTGTTGCAATTATATGTTGATGAGAATGTGATATTATATAGTATTCCAGTTTCTATTGTTTCAGATAGAGATCTAAGGTTTACTTCTAGATTTTAGTATAACTTGCATCAAGCAATAGGGACTAAGTTAAAATTCAGCACAACTTTTTTATCCACAAACTGATGGATAATTGGAAATAACTATATAAATCTTGGAAGATATGTTGAGGACTTGTGTGATGGACTTAAAGGGTAGTTGGGACACTCACCTATCATTGGTTGAATTTGTATATAACAACAGTTTTGAAGCCAACATACAAATGGCTCCATTTAAAGCTTTGTATAAAAGAATATGTAGATCTCCCATTTGTTGGGAGGAAGTCGGTGAACGAAAAATGTTAGGATTAGATTTAGTGCAAGTAACTATTGAAAAGATCAAGTTGATACGAGATAGGTTGTTGGTATCTCAAAGTAGGTAAAAGAGCTATATTGACAAAAGAATAAGAGAATTAAAGTTTAAAGTTGGAGACTTGGTGATTTTGAAGATATCTCTAACAAAAGGTATGATGAAGTTTGGAATGAAGGGAAAGCAAGAACCAAGGTTCATAGGACCTTTTGAGATCTTAAGGAGAGTTGGAGTATTAGTTTATGAATATGCTCTACCTCTAGAATTGTCATTTGTGCATAATATATTTCATGTTTCTATGTTATGGAAGTACATGAGAGACCCATCCCATGTATTGAGTTACAAACCACTTCAAGTGTAGGAAGATTTATCTTATGAAGAGCAACTAGTTGAGATTCTTGACAGAAATGAGAAAATACTTTACAACAAGACTATTCCGTATGTAAAAGTTTTATGGCACAAGAGAAAAATTAAGAAAGCCACTTAGTAAGGGAAAAACAAAATGAAAAATAAGTATCCACGTTTATTTCAGCAATGAGGCATGTTTCAATTTAGAGGACTGAATTTTTGTAAGGGGGAGAATGTAATATCCCATAGTGCATTAGAAGGGTAAAAATATAAATAACCATGTATGATGGTAAAATTATCTTTAAACATTTTTAAAAGGTCTATTGTAGTATTTGAAACCCAATAGAATGAATTAGAAGTGAGGGAAACAAAAATAAGTTATAGAATTGTCAAATTCTAAAGCTACCCCAAGAGTGTATTTGGGTCAACTTCATGAGTAAACTTATATCGACCCCATAGAAATTGGCTCATTACTTTCTATTGCAACAAACGATGATTAATTTGGAGTTCTCCAAAGAAAATTATGGTCACTTTCATAAAAAGCAACAAAATTGGAAAAATCTGAGATTTAACGAATGACCGATCATAGTGATTGGAATGATCGGTCATAGCCACTCATCAGACTTGAGGAAAAATGTGACTTTCTTCCTGACCGGTCATACAAGACCCCAATGACAAGTCATGGACCTATGACCAGTCATATAAGATCCTATAACGGGACATTAACTAGAAACATTGAAATTTTGGGAAACTTGTGATTTTTGTAATTTTTTTGCCCCAAAACATGTCAAACATGTGAGGAAGACTGTAAAAACCTAAAGGACCTTAAATGATGAAATGTATATCCAAGTTACACCTCATTTGAATATAAAATCAAAAAAAGAAATAAATGAGAGGACAAAAAGGAATTTGGGGGAAAATATAAAAAAGAGCTCCCAATTTGGTAAGTTCTTCCTCAATTGTGGTAGATTAAGCTATGATTTAAAAAAAATTATGAAAATACAATTCTTATTGTGAATAATCTTATGTATTGCAGGACTCTAAAGCTTGAAAAACTTTTTGGAAGAGAAATCTAGAGAGAGAAAGTAGATTTATAAGAGAAGTTTGTGTAAGTATACATGTTAACTATGTACTTTTCCTCTTCTCTATTCTATAGTTGATCTAATATTTCTATTGAATTTTCTTTTGAAATCGCTACTTGATTGAATTATTAAGAAATTTGGATCTCTATGACTTATCTTTTGAAAGATCAATAAATTCTCTATTGTAAGTATACATGTGGATTGTACACCTTCCCTCTTCTCAATTTTGTAATGTCCATATTGTATTGAGTCTATAAGTCCTAGTCTAAGTTATACCTGAAATCAAAAAACTACATGGAAGACTGAAGATTGACCTATTGAAAAAGTGACAAGAGCTTCAACAACATATCAAGAGAAGTCTCAAGAGCCATGACACAAGCTTCAAAATACTATCCTTCATAGCTACACAAGTATGTCAAGGTAAAAATGAAGTTAAGTAGTGTGGGTGTGAGTGTGAGTGTGTTGACCAAACTAAGCCTAGGTTTGTTTAGAAGACCACCCATGAACTTAGATTGGTAAAATCACACACATTATGGTATAATATACAGTTAAATTTGCAAAAATGTGTGAAAGGACCATAATTAGGGATTCTGAGGTTTGTTGAGCAGGGTCTAAACGTTTAGAATAGATCCTAACACTTCCAAGATCAAGCCCACAGTGTTTTGGCACTTCTTAGGCTTTACTAGACTTTTAGGATCGATCCTAGGAATTATGGGATCCATCTAGGATCGATCCCATGTGCCAGTAAATGAAAATCTCCTATAATATTGCACAAAATATTTCCATTTTTGTGGGATTTTTTTATCGTTGTGCTCCCAATCATTTATGGTTCTTCAACCCTCTATAAATGGGCATTAAACCCTCTAAGAAATTAACTCTCTCATAAAATTATATGTTGAGTTCTTATGGCTATATATTAGAAACTTAATTAAAGTTTGATTTCTTGAGAAAGGAAGAGTTTTATCTCTTTAATCACGATTGGGTGAGTTTACCCTCAATCATGTGCTCGTGATTGGCATACAAATCAATCAAGGATCATGTGCTAGGGTTCCAAATCACAAATCCCTCTAAAAGCTCCATAAGTTAACCCCTTATAAGAGGTAATTTGATTTTTATTCAATCTCTAGAGTAATTGAGCATCATAGGTATATTCACCTATATAGAGACTATATTTATTATGAATTTAATAGTAATATCAGCCTACTAAAGAGGCATTTAACTGAGAATTTATTCCTCATAATCATACATATCTAAAGGAATAAATGATTGAGCACCATTAGTAATATTGGCCTAATAAGAGACATTTTTTCTGAATTTAATATTCCATAGTTTTATATAATTTGTGAAATATTAGATAGTGCAGTTAATTGATAAATTTTCCTTCTTAGAAGCACAAAAAATATGAGAATTACATTCATTTTCATTATACTTTTCATTGACTCTTTGCCGGAGTCACCGAAGACGAGACTACCTTAGCCAAAACCACCAAAGGTTTTGATTGCATTCACTAGAGACACCAAATGTGGAATTTAGTGATAGGAATTCACTTGTATTGAGTACTATTGTTAGGTTTCTTAGTTTTCCTGTAATAGTATAGGACTATTAATAAAAATTAAGTAAGCTCAATGAAGAGATTTTTGACAATAGACATAGTCTTAGAATTGGCCAAACCACTATAAATATTGTCTCCTATGTGGTTGTGTTCTTTTATCTTTGTTGTTAAATTGCCCTGTTTAATTCTATTGAATTAAATTTGGCTTGCACAATCAAGCATACACTCACTCCTACACTCTTGCAAAGAGGATAATACTACAGTTGAATTGAATTAAATATACTTGAGACATATGTTCTTTGGACACTAAAATTTGGTTGGGTGAACCTAAAAAGAAAATTAAAAATTGACATAATCCTATTCACTTCTCCCCTCTTGGACTACTATGTCTTAAACTTAGAAATTCATAAATTAGAGAATGGAGACTCCCATAATGATACCCAGTTAGGACTATATCATCCTCATATGATAATATTATCAATATGGCTTCCTCCTCATGAAGGATACTAGGCCTTAGGATCCTATGTGAGAGTTTGAGACTATATAAAGCATAGGTTAATTTACAACTTGGATTCAATATCATTGATTAACATTCCTAGAGGTTGTTCCAAAACAACGATCTTCTTTTAGGTACACATTGAAGAATGTATTTTTTTATGTCTTTTTGAAATATTTATTTTCCTAATAGCATCCATTGTTAAAACAATCCTTAAAAATGAAAACTTAACAACCAATGTTAAATGTTCCATTAATCAATGCTTATGATCTAATTGATCCCTATGCAAATAAACAAGCTAGAACTTTTCTATTTCACCATTAGGAAAGAGTTTGGTCTTGCGCACTAAACAAAACACATGCATTCATCGATGGATGTGATAGTCTACCTAGAGCCATGATCAAAATGTAACCATAGTATATAAAATATAGATCCATCTGTTAATTTGTTCAAATTCATTGGATTAATCTAATCCAAGCAATAGAAGTGCACTTCTTATGCACTATGCAGTCTTTTCCAACTCATTTATTACATCATGTGTGTTCTCTATTTCTTCCTTTTTCAATTTATTTCCTACCTTTATACAATTTATAATAAGAACATTCAAATTTCATTAACTTTTCATAATTATAGTACTCATTGAATGCATAAGACTCTCTTGACAAAAAATTCATTGAATCGTGAACCGAATAGTCATCCGTAAGATCCATCTTTAAGTTAGGTTATTTCTCAGTCTAGAAAACCTTCTAATAGATATGCATAGATGACAGTTTTGATAATAAAGAGCACTATTGTATTGGAGACTCATATTATTAGAGTTATGGTAATTAGATGATGAGTCAAACTAGGTTCTTTATACTCATTTTTAAAATCAACCTAAGGCTGAGTTTTGTGAGCACAATATAGTCTACGCCATGCCCAGAAAAAACCTTTAGATTTCAAGTTGACTTAAACATTTTTAGCTTTTAAGCAGATGGGGTAAGGAGTAGGTAACATTATTGCTAATTTTGATTGTCATGTTCTTTCTTGGGTAATAAAGAAGTAATATTAAGAAGGAAAAGCCCTTGAAGAGAAGTACAGATTATGGTTAAGGGTGTCTTTCAACCAAGATGGAGAACAGGCAACCTGGACCTTAGATTTTTAGGTATGCAACCCATGTTTAGCCAAAACATGGGAAGCACCATTACAACATCTCCTAGTCGACCACAAAGATATGCAATCAAAGTTTAAAGCATAGCTTTTCCAGTCCTGAACTATACTTTAAACAAACCATGGGAATGAGGATAAATCACTCAAAAATAAAATAAATAGTTTATCAAGAGTCCTCTTCCAAAATAACATTCTTGAAACCCATATCATTAGCATTAAGTAACCCCCGATGTTCTTCTTCACATTTCGAGGCAAAAGAGAACCCAAGATGACTTATATTTCAGAGATAGCTATATTATATTGTTACCATATATTACAACTAAAAATGGCAATGATCGTGAGCTAATCATGAAGTTCTTATTTATTAAGAGAATGTATTTTACACCAAAATTTTATCCAAGATTTGAAATCATTTTTATCTTCATTCATAGTCCTTAAGGATAATGGAGAAGCAAACCACACCAGGGCTACTTCATGACACTTGACTAAGTAGGGTATAATAGTTTCAACATCTTCTTTGAACAAAAGACCTAATGGATCAACTGATACATTTCTTTTTAAGAGGTTTTCTTTATTAGGAATAGCATCATTACATGCCCTCCATAAAAAAGTGTTTAATCTTAGGTTGAATGTTTAATTTTCAGATTTTATTCCAATGGAAATTGTGGTATTAAAGATTACCAGTAGGATTTTGAGATGTTTCTGATTGATATACATATTTGACAGAAAATATGCCCCCTTTATCAAAGTTCCATATAAGTTGATCCTAAAGGGAGGAATGACTAGTGGGAATGTTCGTTATTTTTGTTGCTTTCTTCTTCAAAGAAAAAGTTTTTAAAATATCTGTTTCCTATTTGCTAGATCTAGGATTAATAAGTTCAATAATATTTTGAGGGGTCTAAACATAGACCATAGTTTTACTTTTCTTGAAGTTTGGGGCTGAGGAGATTCAAGGATCTTTCTAAATATTTGTTTTCTCCCTTGAACTCATATTCCACCTCAAGCCTTTGAGAAGAAGGTCCCTCCCTTTAAGCACACTTTTCTAAGCCAAAGAGTTATTTTCTTGCTTTGCTTTAAAAAAAACTCTCCATTTTGGAAGTAGGTCAATTTAAATAATTTAACCTAGAGGGCTTCATGGTTTAGATAGAATATCCAAGCTTGTTTAGTAAGTAATGCAAGATTAAAGGAGTGAAACACTTTGAAGTTTATCCCCCCATATTCTTACTTCTTTTCAGTTTGTCCTAGCTAAATCAATTTATTCTCATCTTTTTCCTCATTCATTTTCCCACTAGAACTTTCTTTGCAAAGTATGGTGGATTTTATATATATATATATATATAAATCAAAACATAACATAAGTGGGAATAGCCAACATTTTAGATTTGAGTAAGATCCTTTCCCAACTTGAGAAAAGAATTTACCTTTCCATCTTGCACATTATGTCTTTCATTGTCTTCAATATAAGAAAGAAGAAATTATATTACTTTCAATTGAGGATCAGAGACCAAGAAAAGAACCCAGATTTTGAGATTGTTTGATATGGATATAGCCTCAAATAAATCTATGTATGAAGATTTCTGGAAGATAGAGGATCTCCTTAACGAAGACGTCTGGCAAGGTAAATTCTTTACTAAGGGATCCATTGATCAAAACATCATAAGACATTGAGGATAGACACTATTCAACCCACTTCCTCCAAATCTCATTGAAACCAACATTTTCCATCATTTTAAAAACAAAATTCTACTCAACTCTATCATAGGCTTTACTCATTAATTTTAATGGCCTTATGATGATGAATTTTGTATTTATCATTCTTAAAAAACCTAGGAACTTCATGTGCAATTAAGATATTGTCAGTAATTTGACAACCTTCAATAAAAATACTTTGATTAGGAAAGATCGTTTTAGGAAGATTACTTTTAACCAAACATAGTTTTTTAAATGATTTTTAAAAGGCATTGCATAGGCTAATGGGTCTGAAGTGAGTCTTATATCATGGATGACTGATTTTGGAAATTAAGGCAATGAAGGTTTTGTTAGCCCTTTCAATAGAGGAACCATTTGAAGAAAAAAAATTCAATGACTGATTTAATATTATCGTCATCTATAACATCTCAAAATTCTTGGAAGAAATTAGCCTAGAAATCATTCGATCGAGGGGCTCTAAGTTTTCAAAGATGAAAGACACATTTTTAATTCATCCTAGAGAATGAAAAGTTGAGCATATTCTTGGCTTGATCCGAAAGGGAGAGATAGTAAGAACTTACAGTTTTATCAACTTGACTTTGAGAAGGGTTATTGGACTTGATGAGGCATATCAAAGGTCTTCCTCTAGTCATACCCATGGGAGGGCTTTTTCTAGATTTGGAGAATGCATAATGGAACTATAACCTTTCATTATTTGCACTTTCTCGACCCAAATACTATCATTTTGGTCTTCAAACTTCTATATGCACTCCTTATTTTCATGGTTAAATTTAACGTAGTAATAATATAAGTTAAGAGCCCTTCATATTTGATAGTGATCTTAGAGGTGCAAAATTCTTCACAAATGAGGGAGAATGATTGAACTAGAGGTTCAAGAATATTTACTCTCTCATAAACACACATATATTGTCCTTTATCATTCAAATATTCACCATGATCAACCCCTTTGAAAGAACCCAATCTTTTAGCCAAAATATCTGCAATAGTGTCTGTAAAATATTTCTTAAGGACTCCATAAAATTAAACCCAAAAATCCACTTCTTTAAACTTAACATTAGATGGATTCATTTTGGACTTCGAATTAGTCAAAGCTATGGTGTTTTTGTACCTTCCTCCCATATCTTACAAAAGTCACCTCTTTCTTTCAGCTCTAGGCTTAAGTCATGGCCTTGCAAAATATTTCTCAGTTATGTGTCTTCTTCATCAACGATTTCCCTATATATGGTGCACAGTAACCATTTTAATCATGACATAAACTACTATGGATCTAACATCCAAAGGTTGTTGAGGTGTTGAAGTATATCTTCATTGTCATGTTAGTTAGCTTCTCTAATTTCTTGCAAATCAGTGTCTAGGGTTCATAATATCCATTGCACTAAAGACCCAGACAACCACTTAACAAACCATCAGAGGAAAGAAGTAACCTAGAAAAATAAATGGGAGAATTCAAACTGAAAGGGAGATTAAAAAAATCAAACAAAAGCTCTAAAAAATCAAACCACTAACAAGATGATTTCTCATGTCTCAAACATTTAAAAGAGCATCCCAAAATAGGGAGCTAACAAAAACTTTCATCCTCTTGAAGAAAGAAGAGAGCATCCAATTATGGAGAGTCACTTACTTTTATTGTTATATTTTCCGTTGATGGTTCTTCATCTTCCTTTAAAAAGGAGTTTTGATTGTGGGGGGGCATAATTAAGCTGTCGCATATTTAGCATTACAAGGCCATTTGGGACCAAAATTGATTTTAGTGAGTGTCCATAATGTATGATTAGGCACTTCATAATATCTCCATATGACATAGAATCAGTAAATTTCCCATTTCAAGTTGTTGCTTAGAAACTAAATCATGTTAAGGTTGTGTTTGGATCATTAGAGTTAAAACTTGCATGAGTTTAGAATGAATAAGTGATAATTCAATGATAGGTCGATGTGGATTGGCAGTTTAAAACCCAAAGACAATGAAATGATTTTCATAGGTTTGATGTGGATTGGCAATTTAGAGCCCAAAGATAATGCAACAATTTCAAGACTTCTAATAAAAAAATTAAACATGGGATGCCTACCTTTCCTTTTTTTAATAGGTGAAGGATGTTTACATTTCTAATAGAAAATTGAGGTAGATGATAGAATTTAAGGGAGAGCAAAGTATAGGGAGAGGGGATGTGGGATGCATGTCTTTACATTTTTAATAAGAAAATGAGGTTTCCATTTATACTAAGAGAGGAAGTTATGAATAGAAGGGACATAGCACCCCCTAATTGACACACCGTTTACTTTAGTATATTATATAATTTTTTTGATTTTGTTATAGTTTTTAATTTGGGTAATGTTGTTTTGTTCTAGGTTTTATTTTTGTTACTCACTAGAAAGATTTATTTTATTTTTTAGTAGAATAGGTTTTATTTAAGTTCAAAGAAAGTGAAAGATCAAATTCTATAACTTTTATTCGGGCCTTGTTTTAGTAGGCCAAAGTTATTTAGTTACCTTTTTTATGAGTCTAAGATCTTGCAAATCTAAAGTGATTTGGGGACATTAAAATAGTTATAAGGTATCAAAATATGACGTGATTTTGTATTATTTTAGAGTTGTGTTTTTTTGTCTACAAATATGAAGGAGATGAGTGGTATATATATAATTTAATTTATGAATGATTTTTCTTTATTTTTATGGATTATAAGGCGTTGTTTTAAGGTATTAACCTCTCTATTGGTTCACTGGCGTTTAAATTGATTCTACTCATTTCACAGTGCTTTGGTCATACATCAAGAACAAATACAAATTCATAGTTCCTTGAAAACAAGTGCTCCAAAATCTAGAAGCAGTAAGGCTAGTACATACAAGAGCACAATATTATGGAGCTAAACTCAATGCAACACCTTCAAATGCATATTCACTCTCATATGAAATTAGAGCCAAGAAAGACAACATGTAACGTTGGATTCATTGCCATCTTTGAAATCTAGCCATGTTTACATCACGCCATTAGATGAAGAGAAATACCCTTCGAGATTTCAAACCATAGGAGATTGTGTCAATTACATATCATAAATTCTTTCAACAGCATTTAAGTGATCCTCAACAAGATTATGCATATGTGGACAAAACTCATTTACGTTGAAACCAAACACCAACCAAACTTTGATACTTTATTATATTATTAGCAATTCTCTAGTACAAGTAAGCTTATGACTAATTACAACACTAAAACAATTGGTTTACAACCAATCATGTCAACTCAATTTATTAACTCAATGACATATTAAGTTATGTTTGCATTGCTTTTTAATTAGAAAACATTTTTTATTCATTTGAACATGCATACAATAAGTAGGGGTGGCAATTCGTGTTGGCGGTTAAGGTTCATATCATATCAAGGTAAGGGTATACGATTATATGGCTCAACCCTAACCTGACCCATTTATTAAGCATGTCAAAGCAGGTTGCTTTGACCTAAAACACATTTATAGTCAGCCCTAACACTCTTATTTCGTGTTGGGTTTGTGTCAAGTTCACGGGTTATGTGGTAATTCATGTTGGCGGGTCATATTCGTGTCATGTAAAGTTAACGGTATACGACTATATGGCTCAACCCTAACCCAAACCATTTATTAATTGTGACAAAGCTGGTTGACCTGCTTTGACCCGAAACACGTTTACAGTCAACCCTAACTCGGTTATTTCGTGTTAGGTTCATGAATCGTGTCAAATATTCCCACCTCTAACAATAAGTACTTTTCAAATAAACAAAAACTAATAAATTGCTTTAAATAGAAATGATTCTCACTAGCTTATTGTTTTTGCATGAGCAATCATGTGCACTAAAATTTCATAAGTATGCCACACGATTCTCACTAGCTTAATGAAATATTAAAAATACCATTCTAATACAAAATAGCGAAATAAACACCTTTCTAATATATAATAATAAAATACCAATAACAAATTCTAATATTATCCAATACAAAATGCCAAAAGTTACTCTTTTAAGAAAAATAATATGATACCCTTCTAATATAAAATAATGAAATACCATCAATACCCTTTCATAAAATGGTAAATATCAAAAGCATTCTTTTAAGACAAAAGAAAATACCCTTAAATACACGTCTAATATAAATTAACAAAATATCAAACATACCATCATAATATAAAGTTATAAATATTCATATATGAAATGTATTCATTGTATTTTAATTTGTGTTTGTTATATGTCATGTGGCTTAGGACCTACATGCAACCATCATGAAATGGCCTTACCAGAAAAACAAAAAAGGCTTCATGGAATGGGATGAGTCAATCCCAAACATTGGATTTTGTATGCATGGGGCTTATTTTGGAATGTTAAAGATTTTGGTCTATATTCTATGTATACACTATTCTGTAAAGAAGTAATATGTATTTCATATAAATAAAATATTAAAAATGATATGAAAAAAACCACTTACTTGACTAGATGAATTGACAATAAATTATACCCGAAATTGATCATGGCTAGCGTTTGACACTATGTCCTTAAGACAGATTTCGCCCCTCGCAATGGTGCTTACGAACTCTTCAGGTGTCTACCTCTTAGGATATAAGGATCTATATACATAGAAGAAGAATTTCAATCTATGTGTCTGGTGAATCAAACTTGTGTTCTACTCTCTCTTAGAACACAAACTTGTTATCATGCTCTCTATACACCTAATTCAGACATCCTTTATGATGCCTAAAGGAACACTACGAATTTTGAATTCGGAATTCAATGAATAAAATGGAGGGATGATTTATTTATAGATCTATTCATGTCTGTTTGGAACAGGCATAGAGACACAACCTTTGGTGTTCGAACAGACACGAATGTAGAAAGTTGCAATTTAGTAGCCACCTACATGTCCATACGGAACAGAAGTGTTAAAGGGAATAAATTAATAGGCACCTACATGTCCTTACAAAATGGACATGTGTCAATAGGTGTGATTTAAGAATCACATGTGTGTCTATTCAGTTATAACAGTCACCAAGGACATAACTATAAAATTTGTACGAATGGACAAACCCCTACAAAGGCAAAACTCTAATAAGCGCATGAATAGTCATACCCCATAGGCATAACCGAATCTGGGAGAAAGTAAAAGAAAAAATAGTAATAAAGAGATTAATATATTTTTTCTTATTAACCCAACCCAGCCTGGTTTGGTTTGATGTGCTTGTGTGTGTTTATATATATGGGCCCGGCCCATGTTGGTTAGGTCCTCCCCCATCCACA
>JAOXJP010050263.1:0-30321 GCA_025762735.1 Platanus orientalis
ATCTTAACGTGTGAGAAAATGACGCTAATACCCTTTTACAAAGAGAAAAAGTACCTGTTAATTTGTTTTTTAGAAGCTAAAACGTCTACACCGATACCGCTAGCAGTCGTTTTCCAATAAGGAAGAGTTATGGAACATGGGGCTCTAATCAACAACTTGCATTAGTACCTGAACCAACCTAATTCCTAATTCCTATTTACTAATATTTTCTGCTCTCTCTCTCTCTCTCTCTCTCCATTTTAAGATCTAATTTTCCTCAACCTTCAAATTCGAAACTTTCTTTCTTAGAAAATCTTGCTCGTTTCCCCGTCGCTTCAGAAATTGCAGAGAGAAAGTAATGTTGTAGAATCAAAGAAAATGTTCGCGAAAGGCGGAAAATTCCTTAAAGCGAACCAAAAACTCTTATCTGAAAATCAAATAAAGAAAGTACTCGAAATAAATCACAAATAAGTATAGAAATTATTCATCAAAAAGAAAATTAAAAAAAAATTTAAAGATTTGAACCTCCGATTCAAAATCACTAACAATCAGAGATCAAAATCAGCTATAAACTCGAAATTTTCCGTTCCCAACGACAAATCCAACATCCAAGAGATAAAACAAAAAACAAAAAAAAAAATTCAACATACCTCCAACTCTCGATTCCAAAAAATCTCTTGGAAATCCTGAAAAAAAAAAACCTCTCCAAATCTCCGCTTTTTCAACTCCAAGACGAAAACTGCACAAGTGATCTTGCAGAACCTCCCAAGCTTCAAGCAAAGAAAAACGAAAACGAAAACCCTAACCTGTCTTCTCTACTTCTGCATTCTCTCTCTCTCTCTCTCTCTCAAGAAAACGGAGGGAAAAAATTGCTTTTTTTTGCGCAGGGAAGAAAGAGAGAGAAAGGGAGAGAGAGGATGTGAAGAAGGAGAAGAGGGCGCCAAGGCAACTTCCACGTCACGAAACACGTGTCCGTATATCTTAAAATACGGAGCCTACGGTGGTTGTTGAGTTGGCCATCGATATTCGTGGAGGAAATAATTTATTCCAACGTCACCTCTGCCGTACACGTGTTCATCAAATAAATTATTTATCCGTCACCGAGATTTGGGTTCCGGAAGCCAGCTATCGCCCTCGTCACACATTTCAATATGTCTCCGGTTTCAATGAAGGGATATTTCTCCGGTGAAAACTCATCTTGCGACACGACGTCTGATAAAGGTAATTTAATAAATATATAAAATTAAAATAAAATAAATTTACTATAAAGCCCTCCATTATTCTATATATTTACTGAAGTGCCTGTGTTAGGGATTTTGTTATGAGCTGATCTGTATTGGGGCGATATCTCCCCGGTTAAACCGGAGATGATTTGGATATCCTCGTCTTGTGGCTTACGTGGTTGTCTTATAAAAAGGCAAAAAAGATTAATGAACTAGAATGAATAGACCCTATCGCGTCCGAGAAGGGCGAACGGACCTAATTGCCTTTCTTAAGATACGTTAGATTCCATGATTAAAATATTAGTTTTATCCGTCTGATCTTTTGTGATTAAAATATTAATTAATGGGATTATCTATTTTTGGTGGGGGTCCAAACAGGCCCACTAGTGACGAAGAACTATTAAATGGAATTATACTCAAAAGACAAAATTAGCCTTGATATTTGTTCCACCACGGGCCAATGTTTCCAAGACATTAGCGAAACTCATTTTCATTGGAAAAAAGCATATTTTATTCTATAAGGTAACTTTTAATCCATAAACAAAGGTAATTTTCATCTAGTAAATTGAGGTAAAAGCATGTATTTTCTTGCAACCTAGTTATTGAGTATGAGATTAACATAGCCATACCTTACTTAAAAAAAAAAAAAGGGAGATTAACATAGCCACTGGATGCAACTAATGGCTATTTTAATTGTGACTAAATTGAGTTAACAAAAGGTTATTAATATAGCCATTGGTGCATCTTTGCAAGAGATAGATTTTTTTTTTTTTTTTTTTTGTTAGGGTCACTTGGGTATGTTGTTGCAGCATCAACCCAATCCACTGGGAATGTTGTCTAGGGGACTTTAAACCCTAACATGTTCCTTAGAAAAACCATTCCACAGTCATCTCGGCTAGAGGTGGTTTGGTTTGCCATGCTGACATGTTCCGAAATACTTGTGTATTACTAAAATACCCTAACAAAAATTGTGTAGAATGCCATTATGAGGGAGTAGAATGTTAAGTCATCAATTTCAATAAAAAGATGCAGACATTAACCATTACTTGAGCTAACTTATTGGAAAATGTCTTAACATGAGAAATAGAAGGGTTCGGATTATGTGCAAACGAATCTTGTAAGAACTGTGCAAATGGCATCAGAGGGGCTGACGCATCAGTACTAAAAAGTGATTTATACTTTTTGTGGGGTATTTATCACTTTTTGGTGCTGATGTGTCTACACCCTGATGCCATTTTCACAATTCTCACAACATTGGTTTGCACCTAATTTTTTTTCGAAATAGAGATATCTTTAAACAATAACACGTAGGATATACATTCTTTTTAGAGGGAACAAGTACTGAAAAGTATTGGGTGTTCTCCTAACGACTTGTCCTGGGTAAATCTTCATTATTGCATCGCTTTAGATGATCAAATTGTGTGTATTTTAAAGACTAGCACGCCATGTAGACCAAGAAGAATTAGAAACTAGAAACGCTAACGCTTATAAAAACCATTTAATGTGATTAATCTTTGCCTTTTCAATAGAAGGGACATTCTGTTTATCAAAGCAAAAATGCTAGCAGGAAGCACCCAAGTGCTCTGACTTCAAGTTCATCTCTTTCATGCGATGAAAAAGACAAATGGAAAACCAAAAAATATGCTTTGGATCAGAATAATAAGAGACAAAAAAATGTTTATGATTTAACGGAACATATAACTTTAGATAGATTAGAGTGATATAACAGAATTCATTCATGGAGTTGACCCCAATTAATTAGGATAAGACTAAAGTTGATTTTATTGCGTGATTTATTGATCTGTCATTATCCGGTCATGATTGATTTGATAAATACATTATTATCTTAAAAATGTATTCATTAATAAAATTAATATCTGTAAAATTATCAATAGCACTATTATGCATTTTCACTTTTCAATTAAATTTATCTTCATTTTTACACAAAAATAAAAAATTAAAATTAAAATCATGTTCAAAGCATTTACATGTTAGCATCCGAGATGTCTCTGATGTGGAGGTATTTTAGTAAATGAATCTTCATCGTTAGTGCCTGGTCTTGGCTTTCAAATTTAGACTTTACCAAAATTGTCTGTGACCCTCTGTGACCATGTCACAGACGGATACATGATGTGTGCCTCTTTCTTGTACTTACTTTCTAGACCGAACGCTTTTTTTATGATTTTAAAACAATATATACCACATTTCAGTCTGTATCATGGTCACAGACGTTTTCTGGTTACAGAACATCCCTACGATTCGACTTCCACCTCAAAGACGGGGGGGGACCGCAATGCGTTTCTGACGGACATGGTCTGGACGAAAGGGGCAGGCGATTCGTATCAGATGCTGAATCTCCAAGTTTTGTCCAGTTTTCACGAAGACCACGTGTAGCTCACACAGTCACCGCACCAAAAAGCAAATAAACAAAACCAGAACGCGGGCCCCACAACTGCCGAACCCAGCGACCCCGGAGTGTGTTTCGCAAGCAACACTCGACTCGTACGTGTGAGAAGAGGGCTGTGGCAACGAGGTCAGACACGTACGCAAGACGTCCCCACCAACTTTTGGCAGGTGTCGGTGGAGGGAGAGGGAGGGGGATGGTGGGCCCCACACTGACTCGGCCGTCGCAAGCCGACTGACATACAGTGGGGTGGGCCCCACCAGTCCCGGATGTTCCGTCGCCAGCTCATACATCACGATCCAGCGACTTTTCTTAAGAGAGGACTATCGAAATGGGTATGGGCTTACGTCAGCAAGCAGCTCCACGTGGGGGATGTACACGTGTGAATCTCCAAATGGTTGACAGATCCACGCTCCTTTTCTCACTCCAATCGAGCCTGCAGCCTAGCTGGTTGGGATATTAAAAGCGAGTCCGGCATGTGACAGAGGGAGCTGGTGCGGTGCGGTGTGACGTCATCAGGACACACAGTCCACGTTATCAAAAAATCTGAGCCGTTGGATGAAAAGGGTGGACGGATAGGGGAAACGGAAAGGGAGAGTGCTGACGTGGATCGCCTTTTTTCAAGGCGACTTATCAGAGTTTAGTCGCCTCCGACATGGTGACGTGTCGAGCAAGCACATGTGTGTACTGTGGGTTAAGTGGGGGCCAGTAAACGTGGACTCGAAGGTTGCGAGATCGGATCTGGATTTTCGCGTGGTCTAGAAACGCCAAATCTGTTGGCCGTGAACTTTTCTGGTTCCGCCAAACACCCCTATCTAAGTTTGGTATTAACGAATGTGCCACTCAACTTACCAATCGCCGCAATATTTGAATATGGCCCGTCGTACTTCTAAACTTGTTCACACAAGCCAGAAAATGATCCAGTTCCGTTTGAAAATTTAGCTGAGAGAGATAGACCTAACCTTTCCCTTTTTCTTTATGTTTTTCAGTACGAAATGACCGTGCATGAGAGTCGAACCTGCATGTTTTCTCTGACAATACAAGTTATTACCATTGCACCATAGCGAATGATCTTATATGAACAAACTACCCACATTGACTTGTTTATGAAGTAACGTGATCTTTTGGTTATGACCAAACACATAAAGACAGGTTTTTATTTTGGAGTCTGATTGTTTGTTGACACAGGCCTATGAAGGCGTGCCATTGATTAACACATGATGTGTTTTTGAATCTGGTCTCTTTTTTTTTTTTACACCTGAACACTTTTTTTAACCCCCAACTTAGCATGTGTCAGCATATAAATTCATCATAAACACTACAGACACTTTGTTATCACGGACCTCTCTCGTGAGATATCAATTATCACATGTGTGGTTGTGATAAGACCATTTGAACCATGAATAATATCAAAAAATTGTAGGCGATTTGCTCTCCTCACCACCTCAAGAGGGTCATACCCCAAAAGCTTTGTCAATTTTTTTATATTTTACTTAGGGCCACACAGGTTCTTATACCCCTCGAATTCCCTACGTCGTTTTAGCGACCTGTTAAGGTCCTGGCATATGTAATGTGGTATTAAAAGGTAGCACTCATCTACCAAAAGAGTGTAAATCACTTTTTAATATCACATGTCAGTCACTGCATATGCCAAAATCTTAACAGGTCAATAAAGGGAGTACCAAATTTCAGGTGGTCTTCAAACATTCACTATATAGAATAGAACCTTAACAACTGATGAGAGAGACTTTCAACGTTATTTTACAGCAGAATGCTGCCGAGGGGATTCGACTCTGGTCGCTCAATAAGATATCACACGGCAGCCACCTACGTCAAGGGTATTGACTAGGTTTTGTCAAGATTTGTGGGCAAAAAGATTGGGCGATCTTTTGCCAAATTCTACAATTCAATTTTGTCTTGTCGTTAGCTGACACTTGAGTGGGATTCTTTGCTTAAAATGTAGCCTATGTGTAGGGTTTGAGGTGTCACTTTGTTAGGTGTGGAGCCATGGAGGTTGAGTCAGATGCATTTTTTTAACAAAAAAAAAAAGGTAGGGGCTCCACACATAAGCACCTTGTTCCCCGCCATCTAGTTGAAGCAAATGGAGATCCACTCATTTGATGAAGTGTCAAAGTGATTAGCAAAGATTGAGAAAGGATAAAAAAAAAAGAGGTGTCGTGGAGCAAAGAATGCCACCAACACATAAGGCTCACAAACGCATTCATGCACTTTGAAGGACAAAACCCACCTAATCTGGATCTACAAAACGATACCTAAAGGCAAGACCAGAGGGGCAAACAACTCATTTGTAAATTCCATTTGTTTCTTTAGTTGAACAGGGGAAAACAACTAGGCTGTGATTCTGCCCTTTATTTTGAATTATTAAATCCACTATGGAATTCAAGAATGAGAAAGTATTGTCTATCTCTACTGACTTCAAATCCTTTCAGAAATGCTGTTATTTTCCAATTCCTTGTTTTGATACTGAGAAAGAGACTGATTAACGTGTAGATTAAGTTTGTCATATAAAAAGCAAGTCCAAGAAGTTGATTTAGACCTAATTTTTCTATTGAGAAATGGGCGAGATGAGAGTTGTAACCATGGTTTTAAAGATTGGATTTGTGGTTTTAATCAAATTTGAGTAATCCCATTCTGGGATCAGATCAGATCAGCTAATTCGACACGAATTTGTGATGATTTGGTTGATAAACTCGGGCAATCCCATTCCGTGATTGGATCAGATCAGCAAATTTGACATGGGTCAGTGATGATTTGATTGATCTGGTTTTAATCAATCGCAGCTATGGATTAGTTGATCATAAGTTAATAGTGATCTATATAATCAGATCAAATCAGACTTAGCTCGGATACCATAGATCCCATGAATGTATTGGTAAGGTCAAAGAAGTTGGATGGTAGTAGAGCTGTCAACTAGTACCAAACCCTTGGCTGAAACCTTCCAAGTAACCTGTTCCCCTTCTCTAGTTGAGCTCCACCAATCATCATCCATTTTTATAGTTACTAGATCCTTATGATCTCCATAACCTTTATCATAATTGTCGTCATTTTCACATCTATTATTGAATTAGCAACATAAAAATATCTAACATCTTCTTTTATAGAATCTACTAATCTCTGTTTTTTTATTGCTATTATTAACAGTCCCATCCCTCTCCGCATCTCTCCCCTTTCCCATGTTTTCAAGACCAAATCATGTGTCACCACTCAAAACTTAAATTTTCTGATCAAAAGCGTAATTGGAAATATTTGGATTCATATCCAATATTCATTTAAGGAAAGAAATATAAATACAAATATTATTTTTCAATATCTGTAGATATACAAATTCATATCTGATTTTCGAGTAAACAAACAAATACAAATACTGATACGATCAGTATCCAGTTCGAATTCACTCCATTTACATCCCTAGATGATAGGGTTAGATCTTTGTCAATTTGATGTTTTAGACAGTGAGAAGATGAAGAAAAATCATTCACTCTTCATTTCCATGAACTTCAGCAAATTGGCTTTAGCTGCTTAGGATGACGTTTACAACTGAGATGATAATTATCTAATGTTGCGTAGCCATGATTGCAAGATCATCTTAACTATAAAAATCTCTTGTAACATTACACCGCTTGATTGGTTTATCTTTGAGATGTCATGAAGGAACAACCGAGAAAGAGCGAGAGTAATGTGATTATATGCTCAATAATCCACTCTTCAATCCTCTTTTAAGTATTGGTTAGTCAATCCACTTGGGATCGTTCGAATTCTTGGTTGGGTAATCCCCTCGGTTGCCTCAATAAAGACTTGAAAACTTGGCCGCTTTACTAAAACTGATGCTCACTTACACACTAAATAAAACAAATAACAAGCTCTCGTAATCTTGGGTAGACACCAAGCAAAAGTACCATGAACACCCGCCCAGGATTTGGTGAGACCACTAAAGTCACCCTAAAGTAAGACTGACAATAGGGGCCAACACATCAGTGGCAAAAAAGTGACTTACACTTTTTGGGGGATGCTTTTCACTTTTTGGTGCTGATGTTTCAGCCCCTGATGTCGGTCTCACCTTAGGATGACTTTAGTTGGTCCCACCAAATCCTTAAGGATAAACACCAGATTCCACGTATTTAAATGCCTTGAGGAATTGCTGCACCCCCTTAAAGAATGCCTAAGGTCGGCTCTGCATCAGGGGTGGACACATCAGCACCAAAAAAATGAAAATACACCCCCAAAAAGTGTAAATCACTTTGTCAGCACTGATTTGTCCACCCCTGATGCATGGCAGACCTTTGGAGTTCTTTAAGGGGGAGCACCAAATCCCAGCCGGTTTAAATGAGGCTTTTGACGGGTTACAGACTTTCCCCTGTATTGGAATATTTTATTCTCTAGATTTAAATGAAATATTTCAGTGCTGTTGGACCAGACTCATTAACTGGGTTATAGCCGGTTTAAGCTTTTCAGGCTCATTAGCTGTTGGACCAGACTTCATAAGCACCCAGCAGAAAGCTATAATATGCCTGACCTATTGCGGGGAAAACAAACTGTCATAGAACTTCACACCATGACCATGAACAGAAATTGAATCTCTAGAGTGGTGCCATTGACTTCCTTAACTTCAAACACTAGATTTAATACCTCATGGATTCGACAAGAAAAAGAATGAGAACTTTCCTCTTTTCACACAAGGAGAAAAATAATAACTGGGCTGGTATGCAGAACAAACAAATGATATATCAACACAGGGTGACTCCCCCTTCCCCCTTCCCTGATTCTTCAAGATTTGTGTGAATAAAAGAACACCTTCGCCCGCATCCAGACTCCAGCCTCTGTTAGGATTCTGACAACTCCCCGCCAAATGTTAATGGTACAAATCCTCCAAAAAAACGATTAATTTCTGATCAGGAAGCTGGCCCAACCAAACAACTTTCGAAGGGAACTATGCTTTCACGCTCACCAGACACCCAAGAATGGGCTTTAGAATAGCACCCTTTACAGCAATCTAGGGTCATTTTTTTATCACACTATGGTCATTGGATTCACATTTTCTAGTGAATTTTGAAAAAATCAAATCATACAGCTGCACATATAGCCCCTGCAACAATATAACAGAGATTCAGTGTCCTTGAGGAAGTGCTACTAGGTTCCTCAGAGGACAAACTTTTATAACTGCATTCATACCATCTAAAAAGTTGTCCACCTCACCAATCCAGATTGCTCAGTCAATGGGTCATCAGGGCAACAGCCACTAATTCCAACGGGATGAAATCACCTACGACGGGAATAAATGAGCCGAATTTTACGGTGTGAAACATGGACCCCACCAAAAAGTGCATGGGCCCACCCCTCCTGTTTCACACCATAAAAATTCGGCGCATTTACTCTGTCGCAGGTGATACGCTCCCAATTCCAACTGAGCATCCACACACACACACACACACAGAGATACCTGAAGACCAAGATGAGCAGCAAAACTTCCCCTCATCAATGTGTTTAACATCAAGACCAATAAACCATGATCCAACACTAACATCATCATGGGCATATGTACGAAGAATAGATCTGCCAACTCAACAAAACAGATGCTCAGTAACTGCTCTGTATAAAATAAAGAAATGCATGAAATCCATGAACAAAAGAGAGCAACCCTATCCAATCCCCGTAGAGAGAGATACCTGTTTATAGAAATAAACTGAGCCAATGCTCGGGATATAACAAACATCTCACCAGAAGCATGACGGAAGTACCTGTTGGATACAAAATCATATGGGTTGAATGAAGGCATGCAAAAGAGAACATTGCCAACAAAGAGAAACAAAAAGGAGAAAGAAGAAAACAAGCAGTCAACATTCATTATGCTGAAATTAAAACAGTGAGAGTTGAAATGGGATGATCCATGGTCCTAACAAATGGACAGAATTTAAAGTCTATATATATATATATATATATATATATATATATATATATATAACTGCAGAGCCAACCTAGTATATTTCTTGTGATAATTGAACGCTTCTGTGATGTAGCTCATAATTATGTACAAGAAATTATGAATGGGAGAACAGGACAGACAGCTGTGCGTGAAGGACTTATGATCAAGCTGTGAGACAAAGTGCCTAAAGGCTTCAATTTCATCTATGGACAAACAATCATTTGAAGAACCTGAGGATCCAGGATTGAGTTGTAGCAGGCTTCTCTGTGGGAGTGGAAGTTGTTAAGTGTGCATTCAATCTATTATTGCCAAGCCAGCCTTCAGCCTCCACCTCTACCACCACTAGGTCCACCTCGTTGTGATGAACAAGGAGGTAGATCTTGTGGTCAATCATGCAGTTCCCAACACTGGTCCTCTGTATGTCTGGATCGACTACAATGCACACTTAAGGTGATCCCTATCATTAGAAGCAAGGCTGTACCATCCACCACGACCACAGCCGACATGTCCCCCGCGGCCACCCCTAATGGATGAAGAAACCAAGGCTGACTTTTCAAAGGTAGAAGATCTGTTCATCACTCTTTAATGTCACTCTTCTATGTGAACATAAGCATACACCTCACCTAAGGAGGGCAAGGGGTCATTTCCAAGAATGAGGACTATCTATTCATACTCTTAAGTTCAGCCCAGTTAGAAATTCAAAGATCTGTATACTCTTAACATGTTTCTGATACTATGGTATCTTTTACGCATGCCGAATGATACGTGATTTAGTAATCTAATTCATCCCACTTCTTCTGCAAAGAAGAATGATAGTGTCAATGGCCAATTATGTTTGAAGTGGGCAATTTTCTGCTGTAGCTCATATACCTTGGCTGTGTGCCCCACCTCTGAATACGACTTGGCCACTGCATCCCAAATTTGATGAGCTCAAGAAACAAGTTCCCACTGATCTCTGGCGTCATCAAATTCAGTAGCCACCCCATAACTATGGCATTCTCCGTCTTCCATTTTCTATAACCTGGATCGTTCTGTGAGGGCATCTATTTCTTCCCCGGCTAGGTCTTCTTCTTTATCTTTCCCTTGAATGTAAATCAATATTGACTTGGACCAAGTTAGATAGTTGCAGTCATTAAACTTCACAGAGGTAATCTGGGGTTGTGAGGTGTCTCCAACTATCTGAAAACTATGACATCATTCTTGGCTGACTCTCCTACAGTCTGACTTGAGGCTCAGCTCTCTAATCAACACAAACAACTCAACACTTAACACACACTACTGATCTAGGCTTGACAGATCAATCAATATAGGGGAAATCACAATTCCCAAGGGGGCAATAGATCAGGTAGACCCAAGATCACACATACAGGCTTCTGAGCCCTCAAAAACCTTCGACCAGCAACAAATCACTGAGAACTCTAGTAGATCTGATCAGAATATACAGATTTGAGCACCCATGATCAAATCTCAAAGCCCAAGAACTTACAATACTGCAGCAGAGTCGTTTGGGCATTAAAAATGGTCAAACGAACCCTCACAGGCACCTCAATACTTCACAAAATCAGTTGGGGCAAAAACCCACTGATTTCCCACAAAAAAACGACTAGACCTTTCCTTTCTCACTGATAAAAAAAACCCTTTAGATCGATCTGTGCGGTCGATTTCTCCAGATCTGGAGTATTTTATTTTTTCAAAAAACAATTAGAAAATCGTCGAAACACACCCTTCTGGCCATTGAAAATTTGTGGAAAAATCACCAAAATACTGGGAATAAAATTTTGCACCAAACCATGGACTCTCCCAAGCTCGACCCTGTACCTGGTGACATCAGCCCTAGAGTTGGTCAGTGCATGTTCCTCTTCAACTTTTGATCACTCTGATACCAAGTTGAAAGCTTTGATCTGTATATTGAAGGAGAAAAGAAGAAGAAGAAGAAAAAAGAAATCATTTGAAAGAAGAATCCGTATGAGAGCAGCATACTCTCTACATACGGTGGGTTATGTGTTTATATGAGTAGTTTGATACATCCATACAATGGTATACCCATGAGAATACGGTATGACCGATATACCCTCTAATACATACATAACCACATTATACATATATATTTTATCATTGTGGACATGCATGAGGGGGCTGAGGTAGGTGGTCAGGAGGTTTCTGATTATCACCAATGGATCTTTGGTAGTAGTGATTCTTTTTCAGTTAAAAATTGTTATTACTCATTGGAGCCTCGGGTGCCAAGGCCGTTTCCTTTCCAGGTTATTTAGTATCCAAAGATGCCTTCTAAAGCCAAGTTCCTTTTGTGGCAAGGGCCGGGTTCTCACAGTGGACAATCTAATGTTGCGTGATTTTCATTTGGCTAATAGATGTTGCATGTGCCTTGAGGATGGAGAGTCGATGAGTCAGATTTTTATTCGTTGCAAGGTGTCGACTTTGCTTTGGGCTTTTCTTCTTCACAAGTTTCGAAGGCCATGGGTGATGTCGTATTCTATGGATGGCCTTGTTGACTTATGGTGCAGCATTCTATGTGAAGAATGCAACTGAATTAGGAGGTGTCCGCTCTTCAAATATGTTCTGATTTAAAATTACAAAAGCAATTGAAAAACCAAAAAACTACCACAAGAAAAGAATTAGGAGATTTTTGTTACCAATTTGGATATCAACCATTAATAGCGTCATCAAAGCAAAAATCAACCCCTCGCCTAACCTATCATAAAAAACAATTTAGATCAAAGAAAAACTTTTATAAATATTATCAAAGGTCACCATCAAAATTCTCAAAGAAGACTTTCCCACATAAATCAGCTAATCCTAAGAACAACAAATGTTATAGATGTAGAAAACCTAGTCATTTTGCAAAATAAATGTCATCTAAAAACATTAAAGAAAAAGATTCATGAGCTTAAAATAGATTATCAGAGTAATAATGAACAAACTCAATCTTCTAATGAATATTGTCAATGCCCTTGGCATCTACCAAACTATTCTATAGAAGAATCAGATACTCCAGTCAATGTCCTAACCAATCATCAAAAACTATTTTTAGAAATGATAAACAACATAGAAGATATCAATCTCAAAAACAAATATTTGAAAAGAATTTTAACCCACCAAGAAAATCCAAAAAATTAAAGTCTTGAACCACAATTTCATAATATGTCAGAACTTTTTGGGTCATTCACGATGCAAGACGTTTATAAAAGAGTGACTACTCATCCAACCCCAGTTACACTCAACTCTCTACAACATCAAATTAATCAATTAAAAACTTAAATTCAATTTTTAAAAACTCAATATAGCAATTTACAATCTAATTTTTCTAATAAGTCATTCAACACAAATGCAGTAGACAGATAAAGAAATAGAACAATTCTTAGGAGAAATCACTGAATACAAATTTCAAAAATGGTACACTAAGATTTTTCTCAAAATCCCACTCTTTTTCTACTAATTTCACTGCTCTTCTTGATTCTAGAGCAAATATAAATTGTATACAAGAAGGCATCATACCTACTAAATATTGAAAATATGCAAATTATTCAATTTCTATAGCTACTGGTAAATCACATAATATAAATTACAAATTAACCAATGCTCATATTTGCAAAAACAAAACCTATTTCTCTATCTCTTTTGTTTTTGTCAAAGATTTACAACAAGAAATGATATTAGGTACTCACTTTCTTCTCCAAATCCAGTCTTTTAACATAGATACAAATTGATTAAAAGCTATCAATCAAAATATTATATCCAAATTCATTCAGCCTCCTAAAACTGAAATAATACAACAAATAAAAACCCACCGACAAGTCAAATAAGCACAATTAAATTCCGTCAAACAAAATACTCATAATTGAAGACTAAACCATAAACTAGAAACCCCTTATTTTAAAAAGCAACTTCAAGAATTTTTAAAAATTTTAATAAAAGATTGTTGCTCAGAAAATCCTAAAGCCTTTTAGCATAAGAAAACACACACAATATCTCTCCCCTATATTGCTAATTTTTCTTAAACAGATATCGTTACAAAAGTTCAACCTATTCAAATGAATACCTGATATCTAGAATTAGCCAAAACCGAAATCCAAGATTTGTTAGCCAAAGGTCTAATTTGCCCTTCAAAATCTCAATGATCTTGTGCTACTTTCTATGTAGAAAATGCAGTTGAGCTCGAACGAGGAGCTCCAAGATTAGTAATAAATTATAACCCTTTAAACAAAGTTCTAAAATCCATAAGATACCCACTACCAAATAAATAGGATCAAATAGCCCGCTTATCTAATGCATTTATCTTCTCAAAATTTGATCTTAAATTAGGATTTTGGTAAATACAAATAGTTGAAAAAGACAAATACAAGACAGCCTTTAATCTTCCTTTTGGTCAATACGAATGGAATGTTATGCCCTTTGGCCTAAAAAATGCTGCTTCTAAATTCCAAAACCTGATGAACAATATATTTAACCCTTATCAAAATTTCATTCTAGCCTATATTGATGATATTCTAATCTTCTCCCAAAACATAGATCAACATTGGAAACACTTAGCCATATTAAAATATGTGATCCAAAAGAATGGTATGGCCCTTTTTGAGAGACGGCTCAAACTTTTCCAAACTTCCATTAACTTCCTTGGTTACCATATAGAACACCAAAACATAACTCCCATTAAAAGAGTTATTCAATTTGCAGAAAAGTTCCCTGATCAGATAACTGGTAAAAAGCAATTACAAAAATTCTTAGGATGTCTAAATTATTTATTAATATTTGTCAAAGACTTAATAAAAAAAAGAAAACTCTTGCAAAATAGACTACGAAAAAATTCAAAAATTGAATGGACAACACACCCAAGCTGTCCAAACCATCAAAAAATATGTCAAAGTACTCCCTTGCCTTTCAAACCCAACTTCAGAATACCCAAAATCATACAAACAGATGCCTCTAAATTAGGATATGGAGGAGCCCTCCTACAAACCCATCCAACTCTAGGTGACCAAATAGTTTGGTACACTACTATAACGTGGACTCCAACCAAACAAAACTTTTGCACTATCAAAAAAGAAATATTAGCTATAGTTTTATGCATACAAAAGTTTCAAGCAAATGTTTTAAATCAAAATTTTTTATTACGAATAGAATGCAAATCCGCCAAGGAAATACTTCAAAAAGATGTAAAAAATTTAGCCTCAAAACAAATTTTTGCACGTTGGCAAGCTTTACTTTCCGCATTTGAATTTGAAATTGAATTTATAAATAGTTCTACAAATTTTCTTCATGATTTTCTTACTTGCAAGTTTTTGCAGAAAACATGAGTCGAGGAGGTCATACCTCTCAAAGTTCCTAAGGCAAAACCAAAATCCCTATATCAATATCCTACCAAATGCCCAATCTTCAAAAATCAAAATATATCCCAAAAGGTCACTTTGTTGTCTTTCTAATTGATGACCATATGTTCGACATGCTTAATTTAGAACAAATTGTATCCCAATGTTTTCCTCAAAAAATTCATTTTATTCCTAAACATGTCAACTACTCCAATAAATTTTATGAAGCCATCCTCCAACAATCTCAAAGTGCCCTTATCAATCACATTGAAAAAGACAGTGAAATTATTTATTCCAAACTCAAAATCCTTCATGTCCTATCCCCTCAAGATTGGAATTCTCATTTTCTCTCTCAAATATGTTACCTCTCCAACAAACCAACAAGTTCCCTATAATAATTGGGACTATATGCAAGCATGGGAGAATGTTCTCCTTCTCCAAAACTCCAAAAAAATCTCATTCTTGGTTCCTCCAATTTTCTTCAAACCATACTCATAAAATTCCCAATTGGTTTTACCAAAACTGGTTGTTTTGTATGGAGCCATGTCTACAATCCTTCCTCAAAACCTCTTTTTAGCCTTTGATCAATTTTCAAAATCCAAAAAAATTCCCATAGACGAATTTTCTTATAAATGCATGTCCTATTTTTCCCAAAATTCTTTCCCATGGATCTTGAGATGAGACTATTCAATAGATCTCTTTAATTCAATCCCAAATTTGTTCAGAGACTCCCATGTCAAATGGTGGGACAAATATGATAGTGCAAAATCAATGACTTCTGCATCCATATCCTTAGCTGATCTCCAAAAGACGTCCCTTATCAAGCCTTTTGCAAGACCCTCACAAACTAAAAGTTTCAAAGAAACAGCAACAACATCAACAGTCAAAATCAGTATGTTTTCACTCAAGATTTTCAAATGGCTCTCCCAGAAATGCGACAAATGGCCGTAGAAATGTGTTCGCTCAAATATACAATTTCAACTAAAGGGTTTTCTCCGACTCATTCCGATTCCGGTTCAACCACTCTGAAACTGAGAGAGATGATGGCTTCTTCTAAATGCTACAACTTCACCAAAAATCAAAAGACAAAGCAAACAGCCACTTGCTCAAAGTTCAATTTTAAAAGCTTTGTCGTCACCCATTTCAGCAAAATCAGGACCCACTTCATATGCAAATCATCCGAAGATCACATGGGTCTCAGCCACGTCATTAAAAACAAAGTTTTTTCACATACAAAACTACTTTCATCCGCACGGGTCTCCAAATATTTGAGTTGTAATAAGTTTAGGTCTGGCAAAAGTCTATAAATAGTCCAATTTTTGTCCTTATGTCCAAAAGAAATTGAGAATGAAGTACCCAATAAAATAATACCCTATCTGCCAAACAGTAACCTGCCGACACGAACAGTACCCCACCAACATATAGTAAAATTCAAATATCTAAACAGTAAACCCACTCAAAATCTCAAGTTCGAGATCATTTCAAATTCCAAATCATTTCAAGTAAAAATGTCAATCAAATAATCCAAAGCCACCTGTCATATTCGAGAGTTTTTCAGATTCCAAATTAATTCAAATCCGATACTCTCTTTGCCTATAAAAACCTAAATCCCTTTGTCATTCAACAGAGGCAATTTCACCAATTTCACCCATACTTCCGCTTTATATTTCAAACACCAATCTTCCAACTACCCATCATCCACCTTCATCTCTACCTTCACAGCTTTGAGTGGATTTACTATTTGGATTTTTGGATTTCACTGTATGTTAGTAGGGTACTATTTGGCACTGTTTGGGGTATTGTTGTTGTGCAGGTTACTATTTGGTACTGTTTGGGTTACTATTTAGCCGACTGGGTACTGTTCATGTTGGATACTATTCATTGGGTACTGTTCATTCTCAATTTTTTTTGGGCATGGGGACAAAATTTGGACTATTTTATAGACTTTTCGACAAACTTAAACTTATTACAATTCAATTATTTAGACTTGTGCAAATGAAAATAACTTTGCATGTGAAAGAGCTTTGTTTTTATAACGTGACAAAGACCCATGTGATCTTCAGGTGATTTACACATGAAATGGGCCTTGATTTTGTTGAATTGACTAATGACGACGTGGCAAAGAGCTTTGGACTTGAGTAAGTAGTGTGGCTAATTGTTTTGGTTTTTGAATTTTGGTGAAGACGTAGCAGTTGATGACGACATGGTTGTTGGTTTTTGAAATTGGAATTGACCATGTGACTTGGCTGATTGTTTTGACCTATGATTTTTGGCATATGAAGTTTGAAGTTCTTTTGCATCTTCATTAGCGAAGAAGTTGTGGTTTGATTCGGCTTCACTTGAATAGTGGGAAAAAGGTATTCTTTGGTGATGAGAGTAAATATCAATTTTGTCGAAAGTATTCGATAGGGAAATAATTCCATTTAGATTGGGCTCTTCTTCTTGGAGAAAACAATTGTCTTTTTTCTATTTTTCTGGCCGCAACAAGAAATTTGTGATGAGGGAGCAGAGAGGAAGGTATAGAATTGATAGTATAATTTTGCTGAAACCTTTTGCTCAAAGTGTTTTGGAAATGGGTAACAACTTCATTGGAATGAGGAAAAAGTCTGCAGAGAATTTTGTAACTAAAGGATTCTAGGTCTTTGATATGATGGTCTCCCCTTATCAATATTCTAGGGGTCCTTGTCATGGTTTGGTAATTGGTAATTTGACGACACTCTTGAACTATATTACGTAGTCCTTCAGCCCGATAGACTTTGTCGATGAAAGGTTCAAAGTTTGAATGTGTTCTTATCAATGTGCTCTTCGAACACTTTTGAGTTATTTATAATTTTGCCACTGAAATAAAATGGCTCTAACTTTCTCTATAGGACTTTGTTTTTCGAACCGTTTGTTGCGCTGAACTCTAGACTTCAAGACCTTTCTTTTGGTATATTTTTAATAATAAAATTATCAGGTCTACTATTTTTCATCTAATTTCAAAGTTCTCCTATGTTTTTAGGTCTATAATTACGTCATAAAGACATAAAAAATTAATGAAAATGCTTAAGAAAAATCATTGACTGAATTTATTATGGCCCTTTGGAGATCTTTGGATAAAAGTTGGGGATTTTGAATAAAAGCTTGAAGAACATAGAATTTGAAGCAATTTTTCATCAATTCGAGTAAAAAGTAAGCATCACACATAATCTTTGACATGTTTTGATTCATAGAACCCATAGAAATCGTTTCGACTCCATGTTTGGATGAAATCTATTGTTTTCATTAAATTCAAAACCTTAGTGTTAGATTCATTTGTTCTTTGAATTTTAATTCAATCTTAGTTATTGTCAATCCATATTGTAATCATTCCACATAGTTTTTGATTTGTTTTGATTCATAGAACTCATAGGAATTCATAATATTACTTCCAACTTGACAAAATTCCATTGTTTTTTAAAGAGAAACCCTAATTTTCTAAATTTTTTATTTTCCATGTTTTATAACTCTTTAAATCCGCCATATCAGTTTATTGAGTAGTGTGCATAAGATTATTGCTAAGATGTTGTCAATGAGGCTGAAGACGGTCCTGAAAAACATAATTTCTCCTCCCCAAGGGGCTTTTATTGCGGGTAGACAAATATTGGATGGGGTATTAATTCCTAATGAATGTATTGAGGACAAGAGAAAATTGGGTCAAAGTGAGGTGATTTGTAAGTTGGACTTGGAGAAGGTGTATGATAACATAAATTAGAGTTTTTATTTTCAAACACCTTGACACTTTACAATACTTGTTCTCTAATATTTATAGTAAGTGATGTTTTAGCAACAATTTGAATAAAAAAACAAAACCCTATAATTTAAGATTGTTAAGCTTAATTTATCAAAGCTAACTTTATAACCTATCTAATCTTGTATCTTGCATTCTTGAAAAAATTCAAATTATAACGTACATTGGCCCCAAGTAGAAATGCAAAACTCTCTTTTACACATCTAAAAGAAAAAGAGAATCACATCTAGATCCTTCTTCTTGGCACGTCAAGTGTGGCCTAAACAAAATTAGTACTAAATTTTTTTTATTTTTGGATCTTCACTTTAAATTAAATTATTTGGCTCCCTAGAATAACTATACAATAAATGCATCTTTTTTTCTATATATCATTTTCTAAATTTGATTAAGTTTTGCTACAATCATATCTATCTTGAATTACTTTTTTCTAATTTAACTCATGCACCAGAGTGTCAACTTGATTAAATCATTTATTTTTTCCAAAGTAAAGTTGCTAGCCAACTGACTATCCATAAGAATACTTGAATTTAATTTTGTTTCATGTAAATAAGATGTTCTACAAAAAATGCATAACCATACCAATCTGAGTAAAATTTTAAGATTCATAGGGTTGCTTTCTCCAATGACCAAATTGATATAAAAATCAAATCATAAGCACCATTTGCAACCCCCCTTTCCTACAATAAATAATATGATATTATACTTAAGAACTAAGAACTTTATTTGTTGAAACCTAACATATATAATCGAGTAGAGAAAAAAACTATATGAAGATAAAACAATTAAAAAAATTCATATATTAAGTCAATGAAAGATGCCAGTTTGCTAGGTTGTTAAAGCTTGTGGATGTCGTACCATAGACCTAGGTTCAAAACCCGTCTTCACCTACTAATAAATTAACCACTAACATTTACCTATCATATATATATATATATATATGTATGTATGAAGTCAATGGATGAGAAAATCATAATGTATCATTCTCATAAGGAATCAATTTATTCCTAAACTTATAAGAGTAGATAAAATTTCAAATAAAAAGTTGATGTACATCAAAATCATAGAAGCAACATATAAACAATGTTTAAAAGCAAATATCTAAGAAGTAAAATACTATGGCCATCAAACTAGCAATATATTACTTCATTATTAAATCATCTTATATGTTGTTGATCAACAAAACCAAGCATATACCTCTAAACAAATAATGTATATATTAAATTGGTTTCTTTTTAATTGGATATAACTTTAGTATTTCAAATTACATTAAATTACTCATATTTCTTAAAAGCTTTACCTATAATCCACTGACCCCTACATGGTTAATATGCTACAAGAAAGTATTTAAAAAAAAAAAAAAATTACTTTCCAAAACCGAGGAAAACATATTAAATCAAAACCCATGAGATAGATATGCCTCACAAGTTTTGAATTTAGAAGCACTAGCACCAATGATCAATGGTTAATTTACTTCAACAAGAAAGAGAAAATAAAACAATTCATGATACCTTCACCCCTACCACATTAAAGTATATCCATAAATTCAATCATAGCAAGTTTATGTTCTCTCGCCATGGCCCAATTTTCTATATCTTGTGGTGCATAGGCACATTATCAACCTGCTAATGCTATAATACATGGCCCATTAGCATCATGAAAAAACATGCCTATATCACCTAGATGTCGTGTCAAAGTCCATGTCTTTCTAAATATAGGATCAAATGTGAACCAATTGAGGCCGGATTCTATCCACTTCGCTTAACCACCTCTAATCTCCACTTCGCATGAGCGGATGCCACATAAACAAAAGAACAAAAAGTTGTTAGAGGAAGATAAGAAACAAAAAGTGAAGCTTTGGTTAAGGTAAGTGGGGGCCCCTTGGGTTAAAAATCTACAACGAGTCTTCTACTCAACAAAACACTATGTATTGAAGATGGTTGAGGGCTACAGTGTTGTTGTTGGACCCCATTTGAGTCAATTTTCAATTGTCGTCAAAACCAGTAAGAAAGTTGAGTACGGTCGTTCACAGCTTGTCTTCTATCCAAATAAACCCCTAAAATCCACAGATGGCTATAGCATTGTTGGGCCCCATTTAAGTCTTAATACCATTTTCGATCGTTGCTAGCAAGCATCATCGGAGCTGGTAAGAAAGGGGGAGTAATTAAACTCTATTGGAGTTTCAATCTTTTTCATTTTTTTGTTTGTGTTAGTGCTTCTTAATTTTCAAAGAAAATTAAGGAGATTGGAATTTCTCTAACTTAGGTCACTTAATAGCTCATTTTTTTGGTGGATTCAGAAGTAGGACTCTCTCGTGTTGTAGATAACATACCCACCAAGGGGGGCATCTGGATTCGTTTCCCTTCTACTAATTGTCTGTAGGTTGTAGAGTTAATGCTTCTCCGATTAAGGGTACCACAATATTTGTGGGTTTGTAGAGTTAATGCCTTTTGGATTCATTTCCCTTCTATTGACCATCTTTCAAGGTCTGATAAACTAGATATGCATCTCAACTAATCTTGCATCTCACGTGCTTCCATGCAAGAAAGAAGCTCATTTTGAGAATCACCACATCCATGAAGGTCATCAGGACTTCATGTTTTTGCATAGCATTCTCATCCTGATGTCAACCAAATCAACAATATTCACATTTGCAAAATGGACGTTTTAGAGGTTGTGCACACTATAATTTGACTTGGTAATAAATGGGTGGATGTAAGTGAGGAACAAGAAAAAATAGAAGAAACTATACAAAACAGCTTAAGATACCATTAAAGATAAGTATGAGAGCCACAAGTTCCATGATTCAATTCCAGGACTTCTTCCTATACCCAGCTCAAGATACAAATTCATAAGTAGAAGGAATGATTCAATGTTTCATGGATGGTTAACAATTTTAGTTTTAGCAAGCAACATTATTTCATTGGGCACAAACTAATTTCATATGTTAAACAATCAAGGAGAATACCAAGAAAATATGTACCCATTTACCACATTAGACTATATATTTGATAGACATGATCTTACTTAATAAAAGCTAAGGGCAAGGATTGAATGTCCAGAAATTAAACCATACATATATATTATGAGCAGAAATGAACCAAGTTGAGCTCATTAATGAATATATCATGAGCAATAATGAACCAAGTTGAAATCATTGTAAAAAGCACAGAGCAACACTAGAAATAAGATTGTTCACTAGGGGTGGCAATTCGTGTTGGTAGGTCAAGTTCGTGTCATGTCAAGATAAGGGTATACGACTATATGGCTCAACCCGAACCCAACCCATTTATTAATCGTGTCAAAGTGGGTTGACCTTCTTTGACCTGAAACATGTTTACACTCAACCCTAACCTGGTTTATTTTGTGTTGGGTCTTGTTGGGTTTGCAGGTTATGTATTAATTTGTGATGGCAGGTCAGATTCGTGTTGTGTCATGGTAAGGGTATACAACTATATAGGTCAACCTGAACATGACCCATTTATTAATCGTGTCAAAGCGGGTTGACCCACTTTGACTCGAAACACATTTATACTCAACCTTAACTTGCTTTAGTTCGTATTGGGTCATGTCGGGTTCATGGGTCATGTAGTAATTTGTCATGGGGGGTCAAATTCGTCTCTTGTCAAGTTAAGGGTATACGATTATATGGGCCAACCCGAACATAACATATTTATTAATCATGTCAAAGCAGGTTGACATGCTTTAACTTGAAGTACATTTATACTCAACCCTAACCCGCTTTATTTCGTGTTGGATCGTGTCAAAGATTGCCACCTCTATTGTTCATGCCAGTCGTGATAAATGCAAGATAAATCATCAACAAAGGAAAGAAAGGTCCTAATAAGTTCTAAATGCAAGATAAATCTCATTTGGAATAAGTCCCTGGTTGTTAATAGTCGGGTCCAGCACCATTAACCATCAATACACTAGAACTTTAACCTTAGGAGATGGGTAAACCATCATTGGTTTTCCGTTATTTCCTTGGAATTCTTCACTGGTGAATTTGAAGCTGGTGGGACGGTTGTTAAGTGTGCAAACAAAGGGTCACTTTGTACACCCAATTGCGAATTATGGTTCAACCAAGCTCACTACATATGACATCAACAGTTTTGAAAGAAAAAAAAAAGGAACAATTAGGAAAGACAACAAATTTGTTGAACTCCTTCACAAATAGGTACAAAACAAAAAGAACAAAAAGGTAGTATATATTCACAAATAGGCATGTCCTTCACAGAAGTTTTCAATTTGGTAGAAATGAAATTACCATGCAAAACAAGTTTAAGAAAACCAGTAGCTAATTATCATTACAAGTACAAAAAAGTAAAGTATCTTCTTCACTAAAAACAACTCTTGCTTCACTTCCACAAAATCTTGCTTCAACATAAAAAAAAAAAAATCATGCTTCAAATCGTAGAAATCTTGCTTCAATATAGATGTATCTTTTATATCTTGCTTCATTATGGATATATCTTGCTTCAAGTCCGAGAAATCTTACTTCAAGACTGTGAAATCGTGCTTCAAAGAGACCAAATTCTCCATTGTTTTTATTGGGTCCATATTTGACGGTCACTTACTTGAACTCCTTGATCCTCTACCTCCCCCGAACTCATCACACCACATTATAAATTGACGGCAGTACTCACCCGTAACTTGCATTCAGCAAAAACAAAACCAAAAGAGATTCTCATATTCAAGTTCTATTACATGTATAGAGATGTTGAATAACTCAAACTTATAGTGTCACATGGGCATTGATAGAAATCTCTTTGTGAATTGTTCCTAGTGTTCAATGTTTTCACTAAACATGGCCCATAACCTTTTGGGCATTTGCATGTAGGCCATGTGTAGTTACTGCTTGATGATGTTATCTTTAATATGATCACATGAACCAATAAAATTGTAGATGTAAGGAAAAGAGTGATAAACACATGTATTAAGAAAGAAGAGATGAACCTCATCCAATGAAGAAAAGTTTTATGTTCTGTTACCTCTCTTGGTAAAAATATGTATATGGTTGAATGATCAAGGGTAAACAAATATGATTTTATGTACCTATTGACTATATTCTCTCTTGCAAAAATCACATGAATAAAAGCTTAAAACATTAAATATAACCACATACACAAAAAAGGGGAGAGGCAATAGGGCATTGTGCTTAATGAAGAGGAAGGAGGTGCAACCAAGAGCCTAAACAAAACAAAAATGAAGATTGAAACCAATGTCAGTTCAAACTAGCTCAAAAATCAAAATACCCATCAACTTATATAGATTAGAGAAACAAAATAGAGGGAGAAATCACAAAAAGTAACTCCATCCCTGATAAGTTAAGAGATTGTAATTCAATGAAGATAACAAAAAATCCAAGAGAAAATTCTCCAACTACAAAGATTGTCTATTTATGTTTTACACCAATCTTAGGTCAAGAGCCTCTAACATCATCTGCATTCCAAAATATGTGGAAAAAAAAACAATCAAATTGGTAGCCAAATCCCTAATGTGGTCAACTACATTGGAAACCCTTAAAGGAGTATAATCGCCACCACTTATCCATGTATTCATCAAAAAAGAAATGATCATTGTCTCCAACTGAAGGCCCATTAAATAATCATCTTTGAAAATATTCAATCTTTGTGGTAGAATTTAACACTAAACTCATTTGCATATGATAAGCCAATCAGAATTAATTACACTTAAATACAATACCATCTTACACGATTCACCACCCAGAAAACCCCACCCGTAATTTGGAAATTACCATAGCAGCTATGGTTAAAACCCGGATAAAATACAAATCTGTAGATAATTAAAACCATCGGTTTATTTATTTCTTAAATTTCCTGAGTTAAAATCATGGATAATTACATGAATACATAAAATTTGATGATAACCATTACTCATTACATTTGGTTGTAACATGAATCTTTAGTTAATAAGCCATCGCCATGCCCATAAAGCAAAGTAGATCATATTCTATTGAACTGCAAAACATTGCATTCTTATACTAGCAAAACATGTTTATTTTTATATTTTATTAAATTAGGGCATTATTTTAAGAAATCTATATCACCAAACCCACTACAATAAAAAGCACTCAACAGTAACAATAGAGACTACCAAGAGAAAAATAACTAACAGATCCATAGAATACAAAATCTCAATCTTCCAAAACCAACAAACACTTAGAATTCTCTAAGATAAACCCAAAAACGAAAAAAAAAAAAAAAACAGAGAAACAAAGAAGAATAAGAACAAAGATAAGAGAGCCTAACTTTTTTCATACATGTAAACAAAGAAGCAAATGAAGTCTAAATCAACTGCGTTCCATACATGCAAACTAAATCACACAAATAACTTTTAAGATTAATTAAAACTACAAGTGAGCCTAACTTTTTTCTCAACTCATAGTATAAGAAATGCATACTAGCGGTTGATCTCGGCATTTTGTGGCTAAAGATCTCCCCTTTTTGCTGACAACGACGACTGGTAAGCTCAAATCTTTAGTAACAATGGCTAATATTGGTGACAAGAAATAAACATTGTCGGTTGCAGGTTGCTACTGATGAGGGTAGATGGCGGAGAGAGTGCCACCTCTTTGTGGGGAAGAGTTTTTATTTTAGGGCTTACCAATCAAATGAAAAGGGAAAGAGGAAGGGTTAAAAGGCTTCGCTTAACCTCAATTACTTTTTAACCGAGGTCCAACAATCCCTTCCTATCAGTTTTGGTTTTATGGCATCACCTCATACGGAGCGGAGGTTTGTAGAGGTTAAGCGAAGCAAACATAATCCAACCTCGAACCAATTACATCCCATACCATTCATAGATTAGCTTCACATTTCAAAATAACAAATCTTATTTATCATTGACTTGTTTGAAATTTTAAACTCAATAGCAAAAGTTATGTTGTTGAGAGAGAGAGAGAGAGGTTTAGTTTGAAAACTAATGAATTTATTGTATTAGTTGTTTAAAGTGAATAATGAAATGCATGGATGATTCATGGCTCACTTGAATTTCAAGATAGACTACACTGAGCCAAAGATCTCTTCACCTGTAATTTTTATGTCACCTAATTGACACGTGAGCATTGTATGTGTTTTTTTTATAAATGAAGAAATTTATTGCAAAAAGAAAAGAGAAACAAGAGTAGTGTAGACAATATGAGAGATATAATCTTACCCAACACTTGTACATGAGCATTAGAATTAAATTAGTCATAATAATAATTTAACAATGTTGATTGGATCTGTTATAGAATAGTAGAGATGTTGATACTTGAAAATTCGAGAAGACAATATTGGGGTGAATATGATAGCCTTAGGTGCCAAGTCTTTCAAAGCCAAATCTTATGTATTCTAGGATCTTCTCAAATTGTTTTGAATCAATCACAAATTTTCATAAGGGCAAATGACAAGTATTAGTGATCAATGAAGTTCTATTAGTTACTATGTATGTGAGCTTTCGAAAGCACATGCTTTTGCTTTCTCTACAAACTCGTCATATATGCATTCATGTGCAAAAATACAAGAATTGTCACAACAACATTATCCATTTAAACACTAGGGCACACCTAATTAAAGAATATATCAAAGTGTGAAAGTTCAATGGCTTAATCAACGTTAGCATCCTCACATAAAATGAAAGAGGACTTTCTTCCAAGTTCTAATGTCACTAACTTAGAATGTCTCATTCTTAACTAGCATGCTAAATTAAGAATGAAATAAAGAGTCTACCATTTTTTCATTATTTTTCCACCACATATATTGAAATGCCTAGATAGCCACTAATTGAGTCCGAAACTGTTAGGTACAATTATCCAACAAATCTACTAGGTAACCAATCTCAACTCACCACTTATAGCGCTCTTCATTAATAAGATAACCACTCTTAAACAATCATTTGTTGATGATAAAATAAATAAATAAATATTTTTATTTACTAAAATAGAAGCTCATACAATTTTAAAAACATTTTTTCTCCATCTTAAATTAAAGGAAGGTCCCCAAAACATCATTTATTCTCTATTTTAAATAATTAAGGTTTTTGCATGCAAGCTCTTTTCTTCTCTTCTACACCCAATACAAAAATTCTAAACTCAAAATATTCTTAATAAAAAAGTCATAGTAATTGTTGTGACAAAACAACACAGAGGAGCAAAAACATGGATTTGATTCAAGTATGCAATGCACGTGAAACAAAATGAGAAAACAATAAATGACAAAGAATAATCACATAATACAATATTTAACGTGGTTCAGAAAGATTGCCTACATTCATGGGCTGAAGTGAGGGAGTTGATACCCTTTTCGAAAGGTATCCTGTAAATTTCTTCCCCGATGGGATGGCATGTATTACTAAGAGGCATGTCATCCAATACTTTTGTGATGATTTCATCTGTCATGCCTTCATAACCATTATAGATTTGATGCATTTCTAGCTGTCATAGAAGATCTATGTTCCATGTGTCAAATGCTTCCATCCTATACACCATGAATTCATGGATGAACATCTTCATCATGATGTCCCAACTGTTGATAGTCTTTGGAGGAAGGTCCAAATACTAGTCTAGGTCTGACCATCCAAAGAGGGAACAAACTCAACAAAAGGGCTTCATTGTCTATTACTTCTCCACAAAAGATCATGATCAATCTTAGGAGGTGCCTTTGGGGGTAATCAAAATCTCCTATTGTGAACATGAGAAATTTGGGACCAAGAACCATTCGGTGAAGGCCTCCTGAGAAACCTAATTAGAACATGGAAAACACATATCCTCTAATCTTTCAATTGCATGATTGAAGAATCATCATTGGTGTGAAGAGATGGGTAGCATCATCACTATAGTGTAGTGACGAGCAAAAAAAAGTGGCCGAACACATTGTTAGTTATCATCCCATTAAGAACATAGCTAATCTCACCTCGTTCCTTTTTGCATCTAGGATGTCTAAAAACCACTATTTGTTGTGATCCTTATACATGATGGTCTTGTTTCACTGATTTATTGTGATTCGGGAGTTATACTATGTCTATGTAACCAGGCCCATTCTATCAATATCATCTGCCATTAGAGGTTAGATATGGCATTGATGAGAGTGCAAACATAGTCTTGCCATAGTAGATGTCATCTTGCATGGAAGAATTTTTTGTCTGTGGATGACTCTGAGCTCAATTGTTATGGCATGAATTCCTTGGGGGTCATTGGTACCTTTAACAACTATTCAAGAAAGTCAATTAGTTGCACTTAAACCATATCTTTCTTCAACTTCTTTTTGATAACATCCTTCAAATTTTATGAGAACCTTGTAGCCCCCATCACAAAATCCCCAAAGTAGAAAATCCTCAACCCCCCAACTTCAAACAGTAACAACTAGTGGCCAATAACCCAAAAAGAACTGTGCTCTCTAAATAGAGGCAATCCTCAACATCACCCCATAGCAACCTGAAGCTCTAATACTAGTTTGTTAGGACAAAACAGCACAACAGAACAAAAACATGGATTGAATTAAGTGTGCATTGCACGTGAAACAAAACGAGAAAACAATAAACAACAAAGAACAATCCCATAACACAATATTTAATGTGATTCAACAAGATTGCTTACATCTAAGGGTGAAGACGATCAAGAACTTCCACTAAAACGGAGAAATAAAGAGATTACAAAGCGTACAATAACGAGTTCCCCAAACCTAAAGGTGAAACCCTAAGGAAAATCCTAAAAGAACTCTCCTCACAAATACGTTCTTATTTCTCTCAACCAAAGTCTTACCTTCTGCCGTATTTCCGCAACTCACAACACCCTCAAAACATCTCTTTATAGAGACTCAAAGACCTTATTTCTTAAAGTAGGTTAAACTCCCTAAAATACCCTCACTTTCCAAAACCATGTTTTCTTTTTTTTTTGGGCTGAAGTGTTTCACTCAACAAAAGTTAAGTTGAATTTAATACACATTCCAACAATAATTTTAAAACAATAGAGAATGAAAGGCATATGATTAAAAAACAAATCTATGTAAGAAATCGCCTTGTCCAAAACCTTACCTAGTTTAAGACATGGATCATTTACCCTCCCATTATCTTACACCATCCAAAAGAATGCAACGAGATTCGTTGGTTTATGGTTACATTTTACAATCATCCAATCAATCATGGCATAAAAGATTCCTTCATTCAGATGTATTTAGTAGTGCATCCTGAATCGTGTGCGTCTTTGGATAGCGAGCTATGCCGTTTTTTACACTATTAAGTTAATTGACTTTAGGTTCCTTCTTAATATTTTTAACATATGTTAACATGGTTATGAGGTGTAAGATACTAATCGTTTTTAAGATTTGCTTCCAAATATTTAATTATCTATTGTTTGGTCCATTGTAAGTATTAAAATTTGATTATGAGGCTTATATCTTATTCATTGGGGACATGATTCCCATTTTATTTTCGAAATAGTTTGTAATTTAACATTATATATGGAGAGAAAAGGGGATTGATTGAAAACTCTCTTTGGACTCTGGTGCTTCCAGCAAATAACATGGTGATCCCATTTGGGCCTATTGGTTCCCGTATGTAATATGACAATCTTGTATATATGGGCAATGAGTTCAAATACAATCAATTCTCTGGTGGGCCTTTCTCTAAACTTTGGTATATCATTCCATTGCTAGTTGCTATAGAATTAAATACAATATCACTTTTTTCAACTCTTTTACATTGCTTATAAGCTTTGGAAATTAAGGAGAGGCATCATTTGTTTTAGTAGAGATTCATAGTGATTAAAAAAATAGCAAGAATATACCTTAATGGTGTTCATGTTTAGCAAAGATGGGTACAGAAACCTAACCGATTTGGTATAGAGAATAAATGACATTTTTGGGGACCTTCCATTGATTTAGGATGGAGAAAAAATCATTATGAAAATATAATAATCTTCTATTTTAGTAATTAAAAAACTGGAAAATGAACCCATCCAAATTCACACAAGCAATGTAATTTGAATTATATTTCTTAGAAATAGAACACAGAATTTATATGTATATTTCTAAAATATATTAATGATATTAATTGAATTTGCTTAAACATGAATATATCAGGAAGAACACATGTTTAAGTAAAAATAATTAAATCAAACTTATCCAGATAGAATGCATATCAAAATGATTTCACCACCACAAACCTAAGAAGAAAATTTGAAAAAAACCAAAATTAATAAATCAATGAAAATATACTGAATTACTGATTATTGACATATGAATAAAAAATAAAATAAAAAATAAGCTGTAATGTTCAAGTAGTTGCTTACATGATATAATACAATATGTATATTTTTTACTTTCTTAGAAATAAGGTTTCAAGATCAATAAGCGACAGTTTGAAAGCCTGGCTTTTGTGCACATAAAATCCATGTACAATGCATGTGTATAGGCCTAGGAATACTCACATCAACATTGAAAAGTGGTTTACACTTTTTGGGGCATGTGTTTATCACTTTTTGGTGCTGATGTAAGCAATCTCAAGTCGCTCACACACATTATGCACGGATTTTACATGGACAGAATCCGGAGTGTTAGTTATTGTATTGACAAAGAACTCAATAAGTGGCAAGTTGGAATGGTTACTCAACAGATTTGCTGGATAACATATATATATATATATATATATATATATATATATATGTATATATATATATATATATATAT